>JAEANM010008355.1:0-17074 GCA_017656035.1 Myanophis thanlyinensis | reverse complement strand
TGGATTTTTTTTTCTCATTTTGTCTCTCATAGTTGAGGTCTACCTATGATGCCAATTACAGGCTTCTCTCATCTTTTGAAGTGGGAGAACTTGCAAAATTGGTGGCTGACTAAATACTTTTTTGCCCCACTGTAAGTATATATTTAAACTGTAAGTATCTATATGTGTATGAACTATATATTTGCTTCCGTGTTCAATTCAAGGGGCTGGTTGTCACCTTTAAAGCCCTTCATGGCTTGGGACCAGGTTGTCTGAGGGACCGTCTCCTGCCGGTTGCATCTACCCAACCCACTAGAGTGGAGAGGCAAGGGCCGTCGCGGGTCCCATCCCCATAGGAGGAGATACATCTGGCAGGACCCAGAAGGAGGGCCTTCTCTGTGGCGGCTCCCTCCCTTGGGAACACCTCCCCCCCCCCCCCGAGATTAAAGTGACTCCCCCTCCGGACACTCTTTCGGAAGGTCGTGGATCTGCCAGTGGGCCTGGGGAACCCAGAACGGGGTGGAGACCATGAAATGGCTGGCATGAATGTGATTTGTCCCTGGGGTGGGTGGGGTTATTATTTTATTATTTTTATTTGTACTTATTTTATATGGTGTTTTTTATCCTTGTAAGCCACCCTGAGTCGCCACCAACGGTGGAGGAGCCCCTGCCCCTCTGTAGAGGCCAGCATTCAGTGGGCACAGACAGACTTGAAGACAGAATCTACGGAGAGCAGCTAAGATGAATAAAAAAAAATGGACGTTTTGTGATTTAACTGAAACAGAAATAAAAATCCCATTCAGATTACAGGGTTACACATGCTTCCGTGGCTGCCATTCTCACCAAACTCACTTCAGAGAGTGGGCCTCCTACTCCTCGCTGGATGGATCAGAGGTCCAGCACTTATGGGGAGATGCTATGGCACCTGGTTGGGTGAGGCCTTCGCTGCTTTGGCTCATGGAAATCGTCCTACTGGGCCTTCTACAAGGGACCAGACAAAAGGGAATCCTAGGGCTGGACCTAACTCTTGCCCAGGGCATGCATCCTCAGGCCATTCTAGACAAAGGCTTGTCCCGCCTGGAAAGTCTCCGGTGATGGAGCAGCTACAGCCTTACCATTGTCCAGGAGATCCCACCCTCCCTGAGCCTGGATCTCTCCCTCTGGAGTTTCCACCCACGTATTTTAGGTCAACTTTCTTTTATCAGATCTAACCCTAGATACTTTGAGGCAGCAGAAACAAGTGAAGGCAACCTGCAGATTGGGGCCCATCCTGGATCATTAAATTATGTCATATAATATTTCAACGTAAAGATAAAAGTAAGTATGCTGTCTTGTTTAATGAACGTGCTCCAATATAGACACTTATTATACCCGCATACATTACCCAGCCCTGTGCTCCTTTTGGGGAGGCAACGCCAGGAAACCCAAAGAGGGAATTCTCATCCAATCCGGCTTAGGCCAAGGCTGCTTATTGTACCTCCTTGTGTCTTTCTACCCTTCTGGCAATTAAAATTAAACTCAAATGCGTCACTTGAATCATTAATGGGAAAACTGGGAATATTTAGAATCTGGAACTTGTATGAATAAGGAAAGCAGTTGCCAAAGGAAAAATGCAACAGCTACAGCAGCCTCCTGGTCAGATGGGGCACCAAGGCCAGCATGCCAAGACAAGCCATCCCAAGAGGCAGCCAGAGGGGGTGACTGGCTTTCTCTCTGAGTGATCAGAGAAGGACGGCTGTTTCAGGCGGTTTGTCACCATCAGTCTTACCCCGAAGAAGCTTCCATGACATTCCAGACAGGACTTGCTGATCGTGGCAAGCAAACCGACAGCTGACAAGGACTAATTGTACGCTGATTAGTCTGAAATTTAGCTTCCTTTCAATAACGTGGGCTTTTTTAAATGGGACCATGCATTTATACCTTAAATGTACTTACCTCCTTTATATGAGGATTAGGATCAAAGCCACATAAACTGCAGACTACGGTTTGACACTGGGTGCAGGTGTTATAATTGGCCTTCTCAGGGACGTGCAGAAGGAGTTCGGTGTTTGTGCAAAGTGGGCAAAACGTTTTCTTTGTGACTTGTAATCCGGGTTGTGACGGAATCCCATGCTGTTGCTGGGAAGGTCCGGGCAGTGGATGGTCAGGTCTTGTGGGCCACGCCTGTCGCTGGAGTTGAACGGTAGGCTCAGCCCGTCGGGTGGGAGGCTTTGCAGGCAGCCCAGGCTGCTGAGAGGGCTGCTTTCCAGGTCCTCCGGGCTGGGGAAGGGCCACTTGTGCAGGACCAGCCGAAGGTTGTAATGGTTGCTTACTGGCCACTGCTGGTTCAGTCTTTGCAGGACCTTCCGGCTGCTGAGCTCTTCCTTTGGGAGGAGGCGCCCCCTGCTGGGATGTGGGTTTTTTGAGAGCAGGGGACTGGGAGGCTGTTTTAGCAAGGCCCACACTAGGCGGCTTTTCAGCTCCTGACTGTGGTGGGGAAGATTTTGCAGGTTTGGTAGAGTCTTGTTTTGGGAACTGAGACGTGGCTGGTCCTGGACCCTGTTTTGCTTCTTCTGGTGAAGGGCCTGTTGTTTGGCCAGAGCCTGGAGTCCAGCCCCCTTGCTTAGGCGTTCCAGATGGAAGTTGCTGCTGCGGCGCCTGCTTGGGAGGTCCTGTTTTTTGTGGGGCTGGTTTGACACGCCCGTGTTGTGGACTCCCTGGCTTGGGAGATGAATGCTGCAGAGGTTGCCTGGAGAGCCTCTCCTGTTGCTCAGATCTATCTTGTTCCTTTTGGGTGGGCTTCACTTTCTTGGAGCCTTCATTCTGGTTTGTATCCGAATCTGATATCAAATCAAAAGGACTGAATTTGTTTACAACTGATGTGACTGCGCCAAATGGGTTGGCATCTGAGAGAAAGCTGGGCATCCTAGTTGGCTTCTGATCATCTTTAAAATCAGTCTTTGATTTAGACTCTCTCAAACTCATGGACGATGTGCTTCTTCCAGGGATCTGCTGCTCCATTTTCAGGGTATCGGCCGTTTTGCTTTTACTTAACATGGGGGGCCCAGGATCTGGAGGCTTGCTCTGCTGTTTTAGGTGATCATTGCCATCAGGTGGAGCAGATCTGTAAAGATATCATGATATAAGCAAAGTTAGCCCAATGTGATGACCTCTGAATATTAGAAAGCAAAAGAAGAAAATGAATTCAATGTTTAAATTCAAACAAAGATATTCTGCTCATTTCCCATCCTTCACAATGCAGAGGTCATTTTCCAAACTGAGAGGATAAGTGATAGGTGACAGGTAGGTGATGCAAAATTATATATGACATTTCCTGCTGCGGCTGATGAATTTTATTAGCAGTAATTGTTATATTTGCTATATTTCTGACTTTCACTATAGTACCAGCAAAAATCCAAAACAGTTGAATATTATCTAACCTGAGGAAATTTTCATCTTCAGAGCATCCTAGGACTGGAAGGAATCTCGAAGGACTTCGAGACCAGGAAAACCTCAAACCATCCCAGGCCAATGACTTTCCAACCTTCACTTCAAAACCCTCAATGAACGAGACCCTCCACGACTTCAGCAGGCAGTGAAACTCTTCCATTATTTAAAAGTTCTTGAAGATATTACACAGTGGAGCAAAAGGCTAAACTGAATACCCACTTTGGACAATTTTATGTCCAACTTTCACCCAGGCATTACACATAAGTTATGAATATATAATTCAAAAGTCAAATGAATCCCACCAACCCAGGACTGAATGGCTCTCTAGTTTTAAGACCAAAAGGGATGGCCCATTTTTTCAGGCTACATCTGACTTGATGGAGGATTATAATTTGTGCATGCCTGTAATATTTCAGAAACTCAACATTGCACAAGAAATGTATCAAAAGTCAAGCTTTTTATCCCTGAATATATGTCAGGTAAAATGATAATAATGTGCATAAAGCAAAAGTAAAGACTTGACTTTTACCGTTAATGTGTGCCACTATTTTGGAAAAATGTCACGGTGAAATTCCACTCTCTACAGCAGAGTTGATGTTGGGGAATGGCCGAGGTACATTCTTTTCTCTCTGAAGAATAGTTTGTTCCTTAACTATTCTACTCTGCTTTAAGTTATGTGTTTTAGTTTTCAGCATCACCTATTAAATGTCCTGATGTCTACAGACATTATTCCCTGCTGCACATTAATTTTAAAATATGGTACTCGTGACATTTAATCTATTAAAATTTCTCTGCTCTGAGAATAATAAAAATAAAGTGACCCTGCAATAATTTTTAATCAAGAGATTCATCAGAAATGAATTGCTTTTATTGTATAAATATTAGGAACCTACTATATTGGATTAGTCAAATGCCAAAGTAAGTTATTTTAACGTTAATATTTTTAGCTGGCAAAATCCTTATGAGACTGGATTGCTACTGAAAAGCTTCCAAATTGTTTGTCTGTTTCTAATTTCTATTCAAGCATGTTCTCCACACGTAACTGTTGCCTGTTATAGCCAGGAAACATATGAATCGAGTTGTAACTAAGACAATCTTCCCACATCAGTTACCCTGCAAATGTCTTGATGCTGGAACATCTAACATTCTTGGCAAGAAATAGCCTTTGCCCTTGATGGCTGAGATTTTGCAGAGCTGCGGTATCAACCCACTTACAGGGTATCAAATTTGGAAAGATTTCTATTTTTTTCTAAATTAGGAGCCACTATGATCCTTGGTCGCTATATCTGGCTCTACTATGAAGTGCAGAATG
Source organism: Myanophis thanlyinensis (assembly GCA_017656035.1). Lineage (NCBI taxonomy): Eukaryota > Metazoa > Chordata > Lepidosauria > Squamata > Homalopsidae > Myanophis > Myanophis thanlyinensis. The sequence goes on along the minus strand of JAEANM010008355.1, from coordinate 12,354 downwards.
CAGAGCTGATTTGCTGAATAGGTTAAAACAGGTACATCTCTCATAAGGGATGATGTGCAAAGAAGAAACTAGCATACTAGGCCAACAAGTCGTTAGAATGAGACAGATAATCCACTACATCCACTATAACTTTGGTTTTAACACCTGAGGTCAGGGCAGAAAAGACATTACATGAGAGACCAGGCCTTTACTCATATCAGTCAGAAGGTATATGCCCTCCCACCACTGCTTACATAAAAATATCATGTCTATACAGGCAAAGTATGGCTTTCCTGCATAAGCTTCTTAGGAAATCTATCATGTAAAAATAAGCATAAAAAGAAAGTTATAAGCATACTGCTATCCCACCAACCTGTCTTTTAAAAATATTAATTTCATTTCTTCAAAACTCATTTCTACAGCTTTGAAATATAAAGCACACACAGATATTTACAAAACTTAAAAAAATATTATGCAAGATGTATAAAGAGCAGCCTAGCATTGATTCCCACACTGTTTGTTTCTGTCTTGACATGTAAATGAACCATGATTTAAATTTTTACATTTACATCTCCTCTCTCCGACCCCCACACTTCAAATAAACTAGCTTAAAAAATCTCCATCTATGGAGAGAAACACACAATACAGTACTAAGTTACCAATTAAAGACAACCTACTTGTTACATAGGTAAACCAAACCAGATTTAAAAACAGAAACAAAAACAATGCTGGGACAATGACCAAACAAGACCATTGTCAAGATCCAAAAGGACATTTATGTATAAGGGGGGTGTTCCATTATATTATGCAGGCCATTTTATACAGTAAAATTTAGGCCATGTAGATCTTGACACATTTACACGCTTTCTATTGCAAGGTTGCTGAGAGGGCGAAGGGGGAGGTAGAAGCGGCAACTTCTTATCTTGTTTTCATTCCTGTCAAGTTTAGCTCTCATGAGAATCTTTTTGGTGCTTCACACCTGGGATGGGAAGTCGTTGGACTCCTTTTTGAAATGGTTGGACAGTAATTAACATGTGATAATTAATGGGGTGGAACTTTAAGTTTTACTTGGGGGAAGAAATCCTGGAAGCTTTAGATTCGGGATTTCAACAGACCGTACCAGGACAATGTCTTCAATAAAATCTTATTCTTTATTCTTTATTTATTATTTATTATTAATTTAATTTATATACCGCCCCCTCTCCCAAAGAGACTCGTTTCTTTGGACTTTGCTTCTCTGGAATTCTGATTGCATTAGTGATGTTGTGTGAAACCCTGACATTCATCACATTCACCCCAGTAAACCTTTGTCTCAACTATTAATATCCTATAAAGCTGTACTTCAAAATCATCACTTACAACAATATACCATAAAAATAATGCTGCTAGAAAACAATATGACAAGAAAACCTAAACAAGAATATGGGTTAAAAAACTGCTATCATTTTAGATTATGGTTTTTTAGAGCCTATTATCTTCATAGCTTTTTGGAAAAAGATGAGGAAAGGGAGAGAGGGAGAACAATGTAACAGTTGTACTATTAAGATATTTTACTGTATGTGGTCTTATGGCTGTAATAGGTTGAATTTAATTAATAGTTCTGTTAATAGCAAAAGTTTTGATCCATCTCAACATATCTTATCCATGCAAGCCCTCACTTGCTAAAAATATATCTATAACCAAAGGTCAGAAAGACACATAAAAGTGCCTACGTAGATAAAATAAAATTGATATCCATTGATTGAAGATAAATCTCTGGAAGGGTTCACCTAACGGAACCAGATGTACTTTAGATGTGAGTAAACCACTGTGACCAGAAGTGGAAAGGGATAAAGTTTAGAAACCAACTTCAAACTTTCCTTATCACCAGAAGCCATGCGAATGGCTGTGAACAGTTATTAAAGCTGAAGAAAAGAACAGAAGGCCTCTAAAACCAAACCACCCCATTTCCCACTTAGAAGTTTCCTACCTGAGGAATGGACCACATGGAAATTGCCATTAGGCCAAACATTGAAGTGCAGACAGTTGGGGTTATTCCCATATACGGAAATTGCATTTTGATTTCATAGAATGCATAGAGCCAATGAGCGTAACATACCAACACTAGAAATGGCTAAGGGTGGAAGATTGACATATCTTTATTTTACGCTATGTATATATACACAAAGACACTTATGTACATGCTTACATGAAAACAAGTGCCAGTAAACTCAATCTGCTTTTGTTTTTCTCCCAAGAAAGACCAGCATTTCTTAACATTTCATCCACTGACTTATGCATATTTTAATCTGGCTAATATATGTAACAGTTTTGTTGAATTGTAATTTAAAAGCTTTCTGAATTCTGAAAAATAACCATGTACATATCCCAAATTGTTTAGGCCTGAGGTGACACAGAGTGCCTCTGTACAGGGCATTTGCTGCTTAGCAATAGTTTTTCATCTCTTTAATACTTCTGCATAACAAAAGGTTGACATTTTAAAGAAAGCAGCCAACATTCTCTACTGACTAAAAGGTTCTGTCATTTAACTGTCCCAAATTTCTAAGAGAGGGGGAAAAAAGCATTCAAGTTGAGCTAAGGGCATTCAGTCCTACCCCTTGTCACTCTAAATCAAACCACCTCAGTGTTTTAGCACAAACATTCCTCCATAAGGAACAAAATGCATCAGTTATACTCCATCCAGCTCACCATCTGCCCCGTACTAAGCCATGGGTGGGGGAGGGGCTTTGTCTAAGGCCACAACTGAAGATCCCAGGGAGGGTCCGGTAAATCCTCAGCCCACCTTGCAGGGTTGCTGCTATGGAGATTAAAAGAAAGGAGAAAAGGCAGCAGGCAGAGGAAGATGCCGACAGTAATCAGCCCATTTCATTTTGTAAAAAATGGCTCAGGACTTGTGGAGACTCAGCTAATTGTGGCTTATTTGGTAAGCCATAATTAAGCAAGTCTTGGCCTAGTATGATCTGTGAATTGGATCCTAAAGAGATGTGTTTACCTTTCTAAGTGGAATCTTAGATTGAAAGGGATTATTAAGGCTATCAAGACCCTAACAGACTTCAAAAAAACTAAGGGACAAATTAAAAAAGTACATTAAAACAACATGGTCATATACGTATTTACTGAAAATACAAAATTATAAACAATTTAATAGAGGTCCTGACTTCTAATGCTAATAACATTTTTAGGGTCCTTGATCTATTTTGTCATGGTTCTGGTTTATATTTTTATTTCTGTTTGTCACCCAGAGTTCCTCTGAAACATTTTTACCCTTCTTCCCTTTTCCTTGCAGCAGTGATAGACTCAAGTTAGTTTTTTTCAGAGCTGTTGTGTCATTTGAACTAGGCAGATCAACTAAGTTCATGGAAATAGGCATCCTTCAGATCTGGCTTTATTTATAAAGCTGGCTTGTTTCAGTTAACAACAGTTAAGACTGTGGATTTGGGCCTAATGCAAAATGCTAATGAATCTGAAGCCTGAGTTTTGCTGTGCTATTATTAAACAATGTTTTAACATTTAGAGAGGTAAAGAATTTTCATACTGTTTTCTGGCTATCTATGTTCATGCCTGTGAAGTTATCAGAATTGAATCTGACTTGAGGGAGATAGAACAGAACAGAACAGAACGGAACAGAACAATCAGTCTTCTAGTCCAACCCCCTGCTTAGGCAGGAAACCCTATGCCACTTCAAACAAATAGTTATCCAATCTATTTTTTTTGTAAAAAAAGAGAGATTTCTCTTGCTTATTGCAAATCAGTTATATCTATTAGGCCTACCCTTATTTTGTTCCATATAATTCCAGTTCAATTTCAGAATTTTGATTGAACTAACTCATACAATGAACAATTATATATACAAATCAAAACCACTCTAGGATCATACTGTGCAGGCTGATTCAGAACAAGCAAAGCCAAATATTTCCTCATATAGTGCACAGTGAAGTAAAGAAGTTACTTCCATCTGATGCAATGGTCGTTATCAAATCTTTAAATGTTAGACAAACTTACTGCCACCTAGTACAAGAGCTACATACTGCCTGCAGAATCAGAGTCTGTTTCTGAGCTTCCTTAAAGCATCCGATTAGCCATTTGTGTGGGAAAGTATCTGAACAAAAAAAGCAGCAACAATAGACAGGGGAGTGGAGGTGGGTTGAGTATGTTGGTACATCCCGCCTCCTTTATTATAAACATTTAGATTTGCTCAAGATCCTGCAAATGATGTTCACCTGGTGGTGTTCACCTGGTGGAGAATCTCACCTGGTCCCTCAACACCAGTTCCATAACAAGGAAGGTCCAGCAGCATCTTTACTTTCTGAGGAAACTGAGGAAAGAACAGCTTCTACCACACATCCTCACAACCTTCTACAGAGGGACCATCGAGAACACCCTGAGCAGCTGCATCACCGCCTGGTTTGGGAATTGCACTGTTTCGGATCAAAAGACCCTACAGCAAAAAGTGAGGATGGCAGAGAGGATCTTGGGGTTGTTCTTCCCTCTGTCATGGACATTTACACCACAGACTGCACCCGTAAAGCCAGAAACATTGTGGCTGACCCCCCCCTCATAATGCTCTTTTTCTTTTTATCTATGTTGTCTGATGTAGCACGTTGGTCCTGGGGAAACGTTTCGTTTCACTGTGTCCTGTACTGTATATTGTTGAAATGGCAATAAAACCTACTTGACTTGACTTGAATTAACAGATAAAGTTGAATGCATCTCATCATAACTAATCCATTGGATGAATTTCCCCAAAAGCACCTTCCTGATATTGTATAATTGTTGGGTGGGCAGAAAGATTTTGCTTTTCAACCACTTTGCAACTGGAGGTAATCGGCAATGTTTCTAGGTACAAATTAATACTGTAAATAATGTCAGCATACTTTTAAATCTAAGTAACATACACCTCTTGGTGAAAAAAAACAACAGGCCAACTTGACAATAGGTATTTAGGCACAAATATAAGTTATTGCAAAAGATAAGCCAAAGTATACATTCACCTCAATAAAAATAGGTACACAAATGAAAAATGGTTTAGAAATTAGTTTATACTATTGGTAGCCATAAGACAAAGTAGTAAATAGGGCAAAACCTGACATGAAGCAAAAATGGGAAAGTCTCCAGTCAACTAAGTCAACCACAAAACATACAAGGCATAGGGCAGTGAATACATAGAAGCAATTGAATACCAAGCTTTAATTTAACAGGATGCAGACTATCTGTTGGTTTAGATGGCCACATCATTCAGCCTAAATTGTAGGTCATAGATATACCATGGATATAGTTGCTACGAAGTTAGAGAGCATATAAAACATTAAGTACATCAAGTAAAACATTAACTAAGCAGTATTTATGTGGGATAAATCTTTCTACAGTTTGCAATCCATACAGCTTGTTACTTTAGACTAAGATAATTCTATTAAGATTAAAATATACAAAATAGGGAGAAAATGTAATTGAGCAAGTAGGGCAAATAATTAGCACTAAGTATATGTTTTTCCTTTTAAAGAGATATACATGTTTTCAGAGAACATGCACCAATCTGTTCAGATACCATGTTTATCTTCATATGCAGGAAAATCTTAAAATTATTATGTGTGGTGTCAATAGGACATTAATTTGAATCCAAACTCTGTCATGCCAGATCAATTCAACAGACAACATTTTTCAATCGTATCATTTTCTTGTATAAATCATGTTAATTATATAGATTTAGACTATTTATATAGTCTAAGTGCTAAATCGAAGTCTAAGCAATATTACATAGGCTCATACAACATGTGTCTGTACCATATGTAATGCTCAAGCATGTCTTGCACAAACCTGTTGTAACAGCCGTCATTTTGGCATAACATAGTAGGACCCACACAGGTGTCAGCAATGATGGCATTTAGGGTTCCCTTCCATGCAGGATGAGGGCAGCCAAGGTTGGCTGTTGTTCAGGCGTAAGGGGAAGTTACACAGAACATTTGCCACTTTAGCCTACGGAAGCCGTTTTTTTCTGCTTTTTCCTGTTTTTGAATATTGCATACAAATCTCCCATGTTTTGTATTCTAATAAGATTTTGAGACACAATTACATATGATCATTATACCTATTACTACTACAACAAATCTAATAGTGGCTTAAGAGTTTTGCACAGTACTGGTGTGTGTGTGTGTGTGTGTGTATTTCATTGGCAGGCACGCAGAATGTGAGTTTGGCAAAAATGTTTTGCACTCTACACAGACACACCCGCACCACGCAGCATATTGCACCATGGCTGTCTGCTTGCGGCTGCCAAGAAGCCTCTACGGGCAGCGGCGGAAGAGGCGCCCGGAGGAAGCGGCCCTTTCAGCACCCTGGACAGCTGCTGGGGGGGGGGCGGAGAGGGGAGCTGCCGGGCGAGAGCCGCCGCCGCGCTGCCTCCAGAGATGCCGGCGGCCTCTGGGTGAAAGGCGGGAGGAGGGGGTGTCGATCTCGGTGGCCCCGCCAGCCTCCCCAGACTGATCGCCCCTTTCGTCCGCCTCACAGGCCTCAATAAATCGCCAAGGCCGGCGAAGGCGGCTGCAGCTGCTGCAATCTAGCGCCGAAGGGGAGGGGAGGGGCAGGGAGGGGAGGGGCGGGGAGGGGGAGGGGAAAGATGCTTAAGCACAGGAAAGACCGAGGCGGCTTCCAACTGCGGGGGGGGGGAGGGGCTGCAGAGCTTCGGGCCAGAATCACCCCCCCACTCTTCCTCCCCCCCCGTGAAGCAGAAGCTGCTCGGGTAAACACCGCGGGGGGGGGGAGGGAAGGGGCGAGGGGAACGAAGACCGGCGCTCAGCCCATCCACGCTGGAGGAGCCCTGGGAGGATGGACACCCCCCCTCTCCCCACGGAAAGGCGGCCCGTGCAGCCGGCAGATCGATCCCGGAGCGACCCTCTGCTCCCTCGCCCTTTGGCGGGCCCCGGCTCGCTTCGCCCCCTCCCTCCCCTCCCCTCCCCTCCCCCCCCCGGGCGTGCCTTGTGAAGGGAGGCGCCTCCGGGCCGGCGGGCTTTCCTGCGGGCAGCGCCTGCTGCGCCCTTGCCATGACGGCGGCGATCTGCCTGCGCTCCTCCGGGCTCAAGCTGCTCAGGTCCCCCGCCAGCTCCCCCGTAGCAGCCCCGGCCACACCTTCGGGCAGCCCGGCCGGGATTTCGCCGCCCTCCAGGCTGGCTTCGTTGCCCATGGTCGGGGAGCGCGGGCGCGGGCGGGCGGGCAGGGGCGGAAGCGGCCGGCGGGCGAAGGGGCAGGTGGGCGCGCCCGCGGGCCCTTCCCGCCCGGGCGCTCAGTCCTCCGCGAGGGGGCCCTCCATGGCCGGCCGGTCGGCCGGGCGCCTTCCGTGGCTGCGGCTGCGGCTGCGGCGCTGGCGGAGAAAGAGGCAGCCCAGGGAAAACATCCCAGAGTTCCCTCCCGCTCCGGACGCACAGCGCATGCGCCGGCACCGGCGGCAGGGAGAGAGGGGGCGGGGGGGGCAGTCCTCTGGCCGGCTTTCCGCTGGGCGCGCGCGGACACGCGGCGAGGCCTCGGGCGCTTGGAGGGCCGGGCGATGCGCTTCGCTCGCGCGGCTAGTTTCTGCCGTCCGTGGCCTTGTGGCGGGAGGGGAAACGAGAACCAAAGGCAGAAAGCGAGAGCAAAAGCGCCCGCCGGAGGCTGAAGGTAGCCAGAAGATGCGCACCGCCGAAGGGGAGAGGAAGCTGAAGGGTTGGGCTCAGAAGCCCCCCCCCCTCCCTCCCTCCCTCCCCCTCAGGGCCGGCCCCGAAGCTGGCCCGTCCCGGCGGCTGGTTTTCTGTGCCACGAAAGCTCCCAGGGAAGGGGAGCTCTCCGCTCCGGTGCCCCTCGCGCCTTCGGTGGCCCTAAGGCTCTCTGAGAAGCTGCCTTCCGGCGGCTCCGGCCATTTCCCTGGCTTCGGCAGTCTGGAATGCGAGAGAACCTCCCCCCGCCCGATGGTCGGCCTGCTTGCTGCGCTCAGGGGTGGCACGGATGTGCGTGGCATCCTTGGCCTCTACAGAGTGGCATAGCACGCAAGTACGTAAGTGGTAATGTTTGCATCGTGAAGCTCAATCAGGTTGTCATAATTGTAGCTGCATCTGCCTTTCATGTATTTGAAGGGTGGGGTCATATCAGCCTCTCTCTCTCTCTCTCTCTCACACACACACACACGGCGAAGCCTCCTCAGTTCTTCAGTCCCTCTTTGCAGGAACTGATTTCTACTCCTCGGAAGTCGTTTTTCTGGACCGTCTTTAAAATGTGGCACCCAGAACCGGGCAGAATATTGGAGCCGTGTCTAACGCGCAGCGGACTTCCTATGGTTGGGAATTGCATTGAGACAGCAGCCTAAAATTAAGCCGGCCTTTTGGGCAGCCCCTTCGCCTGGCTGGTTCATAGTCAGTTTCCAGTAAACTCCTCCCCCGACATCCCCACCTGCCGGTTCTCCCGACTCGCCTCTTCTGCCTCCCGGACTTTCCGCGCCTGCCTGGTCTCCCACTGCCCGCCTGCTCGGCGGTATTTGATAACAGACCGCAGCCTGCGTTTCTCCCTCCCTCCCGCCCCGTTCAGAATCGTGGAAAGTGCCGCTTAGCCGTTCAGGGGCAGCAAAACACGGGCACAGGGCACGAAATCAAAAGGATCCAGCGGCGAAAGACAATGCCAGAAGCAGTTAGGAGTTAAGTTCTGGAGCAGCGATGGGGGAGTGGAGAGAAAGACACAGGAATCCTTTTCAATAAAATGTCGAATTCCTCCACAACGGTCAATCAAACGCTTCGTGGAACTTGGTATGAAGGAGGCGTTTTGGAACCTTGTGACCTGAAGGTGTTTTTGTCAGCTGGGCCGTTTCAGAGAGTTCTCCTTGGGGGGCCTCCCAGCAGCACCCTTCCCTTCTTGCCTTTTAACCCCTTTGCTTCAACCTGAGTCTTTGTATTTAAATGCATTTCGTAAGTGTTGTTTTTGCACGTCTGACTCTTTTGGAAGAAATAAACCCAGCAAAATGGAAATTCTGCACCCAGTTTACATAAATCAACTCATTTCATTTCTTTGCACCTGTTGTCTGTGGCAACCTTAAGAGGAAATATTTTCTTTGGGAGGAGCAGGGATTCTCACCTGGTGCAAAACCACATAATAATATCCTGATTCACCTGCATGGAACCCTTCAGAACTAAAGTTTCCATTCTGAATTCTGAACTCTCAGTTTTGGAGGTTACATTTGTTACAGGATACATTAAAGCACCTGTTAATGGGGGCTTCATAAGTGTTATTTTGAAAATCAGAAATCTAGGTAAACTCTTCACATAAGAAGAATTAAAAATGACGATGCTGCCCTTTGACGTAATGCTCAAAGTATTTTGCTTGGCACTGAAGGGTACCTGGAACTGACTTTCGGTTAGAGGCAAATAGAATGTGTAGATGAATTTATATGAATGTTTTGTATACTTCCTTCATTTGATTATTTTATTCTATGAAAAATTTGTAATATAAACAATGAATGTAAACAAATGTGTTTCTGTGTGTGAAAGAGAAAGAATGGCACTATTTTTCTTTTCCTTTGGGCTCTATGCACCTCAGGCATTTCACCACAAAGGAAGTGCGGCAGGCAGTCGGTGGGGTGGCTCCGTTTATACAGCCTGCTCGACTGAGTTGTGTGTTTCCTTACTGGGTGATCGAGAGAGCAGGTGACCAGGCTAACTCGGTCAGAAGCTGCCATCCAGGGCGCTGCAGAATCCAATCCGGGCCCTGGGTGAGCAAGCAAGAGGACTCAGCCACAGCTTCTCTGAAGGGCGGGCAGGCAGGCAACTGGGCAGCCAGCCAGGAGTTTGGGGTGGGGGTGGGGGTTGTGCCCCATGGCTGCCCCAAAGCTCAGCCCTAGGGAGCACCTCACACCTTTTCTACTCCTCCGTGGTCTATCTCTGTGCCTGGAATCTGCCAAAGTTAGAGGACAATTGCTCCAGGGCAGTTTGGACTCAACTGCCCCAGTTTTGCTTAGTTGGGCAATAATTTATTTTGATAAGTGTGTTATGTGAGAACATGGCCACTTTTTTATTCTGGGGTTTGATCTTGCAGTTGTGGCTGCCAACTTGACTCCCCCTCCATGGATACCTCTGCATTGATTTACTCAGTATAAAAGATATAGATTTATGCAATATAATACATTAACATGAAAATTTAATGTCTTCTTGCTTCACATAATGTCTCGCCTTTGCATTTTGCTAAAAGTGGGCTGAAGATGCATTTTATATCATCTTTAAAGAATATATTCCCCAGGCTGGGTGCCCTCTCGATCAGGTCATCTGGTAGGCCTCAAAATACCTTGCAGAAGGAGAAAGACCAAATCCCAGAATCAAAACCAAAGCAGGCAACCTTAACACACACACACATCATGCTACCTGACTCACAACCGGGAGAAGGCTGAACTCCTTAAGTCCTCTTTTGATCCTTTTGAAATTATCTTTGTCATTTCGTAATTTATTTTTCTTATAATCTATTCTCTTTGTACTCCTTAATTTTATAGACATGGCTGGTCGCATAAGCATTTCACTGCATATCGTACTGTATGACTATGTGACAAATAAAATTTGAATTTGATTTGTAGCATCCTTCAAAACAAAATATGGAGAAGCTCCTTCCCTTGGGAGGTTTTCCACAAGGGAAACTTCAAGGGAATTGGACTTTGTGACCTGAAAGTCCAGAAAATCAGAATTCCATGGTATATACAACACCTTTATTCCTAAGGTTTTCCACTTTGCTTGTTTGTCCTTTAAAAAAAGAGAACAGAACAGAAGCAACACAAGTTAAACTCATAGCTATCTTAACATTAGAAAGCTCCTTGAGATATATATTAACTTCTCGGTAAAGGACAGTTAGTGAATTGGCCACCTTAGAAGTAAAATGTCGTAACTGCAGTGACCTGCTGAGTATTTAATGTTTTTCCATGAGGCCAAAATTTTCTCAGGCTCATTTTTTTTCTTTTTAAAAGAATGAAGATATTTGGAGAAAATGGCTAATCTAATGGGTCCCTTTGGGCCCCCATTTTATATGGATGCTAGCTAGTGATGTATGTGAAATGGGTGTTATTTCAAACAGTACCTATCGTTTCTTTTGGACTTTCTATGATAAGCTTAATAGGAACCTGTTGTAGCCTCTGTGCTTGGAAGGAAACACCAGCTGGAACTTGGTTGACATGTCTAGGTGCACTGAATATTTACTTACTTGTACTGTGTTCAGGGGCATACTTAGTGGTTTTTCTCCTCCAAAGCCACTGTAGCGGGCTATAATAACCTTGGGCTTTGGGGAGAGGGGGAGGAGCCACAGGCTGGACAATGGTCAGAGGTTATCCAGGGTACATCTTGAGGAACCTTATCTTTTGAATACAAGGGCAATTTTACCTAACACCAAGCCAAATAAGAAAGCCAGTTTGGAGTGGCGGTCCCTCTTCAGGCACAAAGCCAACTGGGTGGCCTTGGGCCAGGCACTCTCTGTCAGCCCTAGGAAGGAGGCAATTGAAAGTCTCTTCTGGAATCTTGCCAACAAAACTGTAGGGACTTGTCCAAGCGGTCCATACAAGTCCAAGGCACACAAAAAAGTTTGGGTTTCTTTTAACTAAGATTTCCATATCTAAGATTTTGTTTCATTTGTTAAATGAGGGTAGCATTCTTAGATTTAGATTAGGCAGACATTTAAGTAATTTCTCATTTTGATTCATTGTTCATAGTATACTTTTATTTTTATTAATCATTGTATATTTAATGAATTTAATATTGTTCAGAAGTTCTAAATTGATACAATATACAGCACATACCTAATGTTATTTTGAAATGTTTATTTAGTCTTTTCTTGTAATGTTCATATATCTATCTCTTAGTTTTTCTTCCTTTTCATTTTTCTTGTTTCTAAATAGCTATTAAAATTTAAGAATATATAAGTAAAATGAATTAATATTATAAACAGAGGAAAACCTCTGAGAAAACTTTATTCTGGAAGGCTCTCTCTGTGGTGGCTTCCATAAAATTGTGGCCATCCCAGACAAGGGGATTTTTCTGCTTTGTGAGTTTCATGGGGTGTGTGTGTCTGTGTGTCTGTGTCTCCGGCTTCAATTCAAAGTTGCCACATTTAAAGCCCTCTGTGACTCGTTTGGGTCACCAGAGGGACGGTCTTCTTCCCCCAGGGGCTTCTGCCTGTCAGGTTTGGTCCAGCAAATTGAGCCATGGGCATCCTCCCCAGGGTGCCATGAGCCAAGGAACGCCGGCTGGCGGAGACCAGGAGTGGGTGGGTCTTCCCTGCCACAGCCTGCAACCCCCACGCCTTCCCAGGAGAGGCCCTGACTCTGCCATGGGGCCTGCCCTGAGGGGCCGAAGAGCCCACTTTTATTTATTTATTTATTTATTATTCATATTT
>JAEANM010008354.1:0-17075 GCA_017656035.1 Myanophis thanlyinensis | reverse complement strand
ATGGGTGTTTTAAATTAGTTTTTAAATTGTAATTTTAAAATGCTATCTAATTTACGGCCTGTTTAATCGTTTTAAGTTATTTTAAATGGTATTTGTATTTCTTTGTTTTTTATTGGCTGTTAACTGCCCCGAGTCCTTAGGGAGAGTGGGGCGGTATATAAATCCAATTAATAAATAAATAAAATAAGGACCGGTTATAAGTCACTTTTTTCAGCACCATTATCATTTCAAATGGTTGCTAAACAAATGGTTGTAAGTCAACGAACACTGGTATAACAAAAACAGCTAATAGGGGCTTGACATCTATCCTAGCTTCAAACCTAGGATCTTCAAAGACTTCCAACATGCCATTGGGGTGAAAGCTATCTGGATCTCTGGAAGGTCTATGTTCCAGAGCATAGGTTTTGCCACAAAGAAGATGTGCTTCCTACGTCCTGATAATCAAAGGGACCTGGAGCATAATCACTCTGTTTAATGACACTGGGCAGCTACTGTAGGAATCCAAAAATCAGAATGAAAAGCATAATGACCTCCATATTTCCCACATTGCCCAAAAAGCATTTGGAAATAAGCATTTTTAGGATAAGTTATCACTCTTGCAGGACTGAATTCTATAAATTAGTTTACTTTACCCATTCAGAATCTCACAGCATTTGTTATTAGTTAAGCCCTCTGCAAGCAGCACTACCACCTAAGCAGCATTCATAGTTCTGTAATCCCCTTAAATTAAGCTCCACGTCCTCTTGATTTCTTGTGAAATGAGTTACATGTCTATAAATTGAATTGAAAGCATCACTGGCTCTAGATGGAACTGCTGTAATAGCTATTTGTACACAGGCAGAGTGAATGGCAATCAAGATTTAATCCAATATTTAACCCAATATTTGACTTAAAAACAGATTTTTATTACTACTAATAAAAAAATAATTCCAGAAGGAGTATGATCTCATGACTAAGCACATCATAAATACAGCCTCTATAATGTTCCATGAACCTTTAGGGCAACTCATCTTTTTAAAATGTATTTTTAGAAGCGGGAAAAATATACAGCATACATACATTCTCCCCCTCCTCCCCGCACTATCTCCAAAACATAGATCAAATTGACAAGCTGAAATAGCTCATTTAAGGAATATCAAAATATTCCATTTTGAGCTGGCAGAGCAAAACATAATAAAATCTCTCACTGCTCTCTGCCCACTGAAACAAAGCAACTAATGAAATTGATCTTTTCAGTTACAGCCAAGTGTGTTTCAATGGAAGGAAACTTGTCCGATCCTATCAATTAGCAACTATTCAAATGAACTTTCTCACCCAACTCTCTCACTATGGTATTATTTCATACTATATAAGATTGGCCCTAGGAATTTGTGGCTGCCTGATATTTTTGCTATCCTATTCATATATGATGAAATAACGATATACTTTATAATGCTCTTAGAATTTTTGAATACACTCCACATATGCTTCTATTGGCATTTGGGTATGGCTAAATGGAGCATTATTATTATCCACATGCTACAGATTGTGAAGGGGGTTACTAAATTCCACAAGGTTCATTAGGATGTCACCTTTTTGCTTAGAAACTTTCTGCTGTGTATTTTCTTCCCACACTATTTGGATAATGATGAGAAGCAAAGGTCAATGTGGAAGAAACCCACATTTCAGCTGCTCTCCAATTTAGGAAAGTTGTGGATTTTTCTTATTACCCAAGTGCACTACAAAAAAGATTATATTCTTAGCTAGCAGAGAGAATGTAAAAAAAAACTCTGTGTTATTGAAGAATGGAGATTTGAATCTGGGACTTCCTCATATAAGTTAATCAGATTCACCTTTTCCATGCTCCCAGCAATCTCATTTGGAAACTGATTCATTTGAAATACATCTGTTTTTTTTTTTCCAAAGCAAATAGCTGTGCAAATAATGAATTAAGATGCACCATCACTCTCTTCTATCTGTAGTTGACCATGCCCTGGGGTTAGGACATAACTTCATAATATTCCCTTCCTATCATCCTCAGCCCACAGTGGAGGCAGCTTAAAGTCAGATTTATATCTTATAGAATCTAAGCGATCACATTCAAAAATATTTACAAGCACAATTAGCAAGCTATCATGTTATCTCATTAACTAGCTCCTAAACCTCCATGAGACCCAGCTTGGAGTAGTGGTCAAGACATCAGAACAGAAAACAGAAAATTCTTGGGTTTTAGGCACAACACCAATTGAATGACTTTGGGCCAGTCACTTTCTTTTAGCCCTAGGAAAGAGGCAATGACAAGTTGTAAAGACTTATCCGCACAGCTTCTGAGACTCAGACATGATTGAATGGACAAAAAAAATCCCCCATTATTATTTTGGTTTAGGATTCAGTAGAGACTAGTCACCTAATTTAATACCTGGGCTTGGGATCCTGAGCATTAATTGAGCACTATCCAAATGTTGAGATGGGCAGCTATAGAAATTAAATAATTTTGTGGGTCATCTGCCCATTTCATACCTAACTACTCAAACATTACACACAAATTCTTTATATATACAGTTTCAGAACTTGTATGAGACATGACCTAAATTGTAATACAAGTAGTCATCAACTTACAACAGTTCATTTAGTGACCGTTTGAAGTTACAACACACTGAAAAAAGTGACTTATGAATGTTTTTCACGCAACCATTGCAGCATCCCCATAGTAATATGATCAAATGCTTGGCAGCTGATTCATATTTATGACAATCGCAGTGCCCCAGGATCATGGAACATCTTTTGCAACCTCCTGACAAGCAAAATCAATTGGGGAAGTCAGATTCACTTAACAATCATGTTACTAACAACTGCAGTGATTCAGTTAACAACTGTGGCAAGAGAGGTCGTAAAATGGGGCAAAATTCACTTAACAACTGCCTTGCTTAGCAATATAAATTTTAGGCTCAATTGTGGTTGTAAATCAAGGACTAGCTGTATATACCTATTATTTTTTTCAGCTAGTTCAACTTTGTCAGCTTACTTTATTCAAACATGATTATTCAGGTTATTAGAAATATATGTACTGGGCATATCTTGGCTCAAATATAATATATCCATCTGCAGTAACCTCAGGGTAAAATCTCCCATGAGTTCCCAGTAAGATTCTCTTGACATAAACTTATGAATTTTTTGAGGTATTAAAGATATGCCCCCTGCATTTCCTGCTCCTGTCCCCATAACTTGCTATACAGGAGAAGACAAAATTTGTTATACAGGTTAAGGAGATAGCTTGGAAAGCTTAGGGCTTCTGCTTTTTAGGAAAGTATGAGAATTTGTTTCCATTCAAATGCATTTTTTTAAAAAAAATGCTCAGCAGGGAACTTACTGTAGCTTGCTAATTCCACAGCCATTCTACAATTGATGTAGCCCCTTCACAAATGCAACTGGAGGTGGTAAAGCTGTCAGTGAAGACATTTTTCAAAAAAATTACAGTGGACGATGTAATTTTGTATAAAAAATAAAAGTGAATAATAATACTTCCATTAAACATTTGATTTAAAATAATAGAGTTGGAAGGGGTCTTGGAGGTCTTTTAGTTCAACCCCCTGCTCAGGCAGGAAGTCCTATACCATTTCAGAGAATTTCTATTTCTATAGCTTTTTGGGACTACAAGAGTGCCAAACCAGACTGAACAACTTTCTTTTCTTTTCTTTTTGCCAGAATTGTTAAATACCAAAAATATCACATCGAAAATTGCAGCATTTAACAAGAGAATGTGAATATCTCTTCGGACTCACCATAATAATGCCATAAGTTGCTATTCTCAGAGAGAGAAATTTTCCGAGAAAGATCCTCACTTGAAATCCCCGAATTAATCAAGGAACTGGATTCTATTCTATTCATTTCAGCTTGATTAGAGGCCATTACATTACAGCTGTTAAGTAATTCAGCAGATCATAAACCAATGGATGGAAGCCTAACTACTATTTTCCCCCTCCCCGTGATGGCTCCAGCATTTGGAAGCTGAACAATGGGAAACTTGCTGCTGTTGCTGCTGGAACCAGGCAGGCAGAAGAGCAGGTAAAGAAGCTCTCAGCATTTATCTAGATGACTGTATCATTATGCTGAAGAAGGTAGAGACAAATTGGGATCCTCTGTTGTGCTGAGCTTTCAGTTACTGCCCTAACAAGAGTGTTGAGTTTTCCCAAAATTCAAATTTTCCTCTCCCAATACATTGGCTTCTTAGATTTCAGAAATGCAGCCATCCTGGAAGCAGACCCTGCTTAAGTTGTGTTTTACAGCTGAGAGAACCATCTGTTTGATTGGCTAGCAGGATTCCAGATCAGGCAAAATAACAGTGTGCTTGTGCCAATCGTCTGAAATGGTTTGAGTCCCCAGCTCCAAAATAGAGCCAAAATAGAGGGCTCAGGAAGCAAGGAAGTGCACTGACTAACAGCTATTGATAATGGACTTTTATCCCTCCTAATTTCTGGAAGCCCAGATAACCATCAATCCTTGAGATCAGAGCTCTGCAGTGAAAACATACATCAGTTCGTCCTTTTCCTCCACCCTTTGATTTATTTAAATATCCTGTGTAGGCTTACTTCTCCAGGCATTTTCTCCCTTGCCTTTCTTCCTTGCCCCCATCCACTACATATAGATGTAGATTTATTAGATTTATTCAATTTATATACCACCCCCTCTCCCAAAAAGGGACTTGGGGCGGTGGCTGGCTTTTCAATCCACATTTTCTCTCCTGCTCCTGGAGGGAAGTTATGCCTGACTTCCAAACTTAGACATGTGTAGCTGTACCCCTGCTTGTTAAAAGCTCACGCTCTTAAAACAGAGAAAAGGACTTGTACAGAGCACATATTGGACTTAATTCTTTTCCCCCTAAAACTGCAATGTGGATGCTATCCCATTGCTAGCCCTCTGGGATTGCTCAATGCTATTCCCTTAACATCGCTTGTGCCTTTTCCCCACCGACAATTATTTCCCAGGGATCATTGTTTCCTTTTCATTGCCGTTTCATATTGACTGTTCCTTCTCCTACTGAATTTTTTTTCAAGTTTTCATTACTATTCCCTCAGCACTGTTTATTGCTTAAAGGACTATTTTCCCCTGAATGCTATTTCTCCAGTGATTGCTGTTAGATGTGTGCAGTATTCAGATCCAAAGAGGACACATTGTTTCACCCTTGGTGGGCCTTTTCCTGGGCTAACCAATAGTTACACAGGCTTTTAAAAAAATGTGGATTTGTGTTAAAAAAAAATTAGCAACAGGGTGGTGGCATATAAATAGGAAAGGATGTGAAAAGAACATTATGCTTAAAAATATAATACAGCCAACACTGGCTGAACATCAATCACAAGGATCTAATCCCAAAACAGTCTTGGAAAATATCAACATCCTGACACCATGGATCAGAAATTTTCCCAAAACAATTACAGAGGCCATATAAGCATATACATTTCCAAATCATTTAAATAAGGGAAGCGGTTATCAACTGTCATCTACCTTGCAGATGGTGATTGGTTATGAGTATTCTATTCCATGGAGCACCCGCCATATATAAGAATGACACATATGTTTCCAGTTTCAGATCTGCTTTGATTAGTTGCGCAGTAAAATGACAACACAAACTCACTGTCTTCACTGGAAGTCATTTTACCAGACAATATTGTTGGAAAATGGTTTATTCAGGTCAGTAGTAGTCATTCATTTAGAGATCAAGGCTTTCCCCTCCATCACATAATATCTACATGGGGGAGGGGGGAGACAATTGTAGACACTTAAAAGGGTGAAATAAAAAATATTATTTTCATCCTTAACACGAAATGCCCCCAAAAAGCCAAAATGTTTAAATCAGCCTACTCTGCTGATATCAAAGTATCATTAGCACACTATCTATAGCATCCAGGCAAGATAACAAAGTGCATCCCTTAGGACAGTGTTTCTTAAAGGTTTTACTTTTTGAACCCTTTCCCACTTTTAAAAATTATGGAGGACCCCAAGAGAGCTTTGATATTTACTGTACTTATAGTATAGTATTTACTGCATTTATAGTATTATTTATTGAATTACATAAATATAAGATTATACCCGTAAGATATTAATATTAAATATTTTCATCCATATTATTTTTTTAAAAATAAAAATACTAATGAGAAGAATAATATATTAACTGTTAGCATATATCTTCAAAATCTTGCAAATAAATTTGATTTTGTAGACCCTTGAGAGAATCTTGGAGTATCCCCCCAGCAATCCTCAGACCACACTTTCAAATGTGAATTTGTGAGTAGTTTGGGTTACTTTAAGACTCCAGTTTGACATTAGAAAAACAGTCAAACATGGAGTACTTTTGCCAGATTAGGTTAGCATATCACAGCAATAGTCCATTTTTTGTTACCTCCATCTTAGAATATTGTAATACATTGTAGAGATAGATAACCTTTAAAACTCCAGGCATTACAAAATACTAGGAAATGACAATACAGAACTTGGAACAGATACAGTTGTGCATCTTTTCTATTAAACAATGCAACTCTCTGAGCAATTGTAGCATGTATGAAGCTTAAATTCAAATTGGAAACATTATCATTAAATTTTTTTTATTAAAATATATGTATTCTTAAATTTACTACAACATTCTGTAGCTCTGTAGTATGAATTCTGTAGTATGAATTCCATTCCATTCAGAACATTTTATTGTCCATGACAGTATCACTACAATAGGAAATGTAGTTATCAAACAGTGAACACTCAGTACTGATGTAATACAACAGCTATCTAATGTAGAAAGAAAACCTGCATTGATTTTTTTCTAATTAGTTCACAGCAAAGCTTTGATAATGAAATAGTCAGACCTTCCTGAAACCAAACACTCAATGTCCTTTAGAAAATGTTGAATCACGCATATGAATTCTGTATTTATATGACTTTTCTGCCCATTTGTTGTTATTGTTAGTTGCAAAGTCATGTCTGACCCATCCCGACCTCATGGGCAACATTCCTCCAGGCTTTCCTGTCCTCTACCATCCCCTGCAGTCCATTTAAACTCAAGATGATTGCTTCAGTGACTCTATCTAGCCACCTCATTCTCTGCCATCCCCTTCTTCTTTTGTCCTCAATCCTTCTCAGAGTTAAGCTCTTCTCCAGTGCCTTTTGGTGCTATCCATGGTGTTTTCGTGGCAGAGATGAAATTATCTTTAAAAATGCATTCATATCATTGTTGAATTATTAAAAT
The DNA here is from genome assembly GCA_017656035.1 of Myanophis thanlyinensis. Classification (NCBI taxonomy): domain Eukaryota; kingdom Metazoa; phylum Chordata; class Lepidosauria; order Squamata; family Homalopsidae; genus Myanophis; species Myanophis thanlyinensis. Next base: position 9,862 of record JAEANM010008354.1, on the reverse strand, counting down.
GACATAATAAAAGAAAAATGTGGCTTTGGAACTAATAAAAAAAAGTGCAATCCTATCCAATCATGCCCTATCCAATCATCCTGACTCTTCCAACTTGAATCCAGTCACCAGATAGCATAATTTAAATATTTTCTTTTAGATCATTTTCCAGGGCATCCACATCATCTATTCTACAGAGTAGAGGAGACGATATAGTTTTTGCATGCCATGAATAAAAGAGCTAATTAAAATCCTAGCATTCTGTCAAAGCTGTTAATAAAAACCTTTGAAGTATATGCAGAAAATAAATTTCAGAAAAGAAGTTCAAAAGAACTTCCATTGTAATACCTGGAGATACTGACTCGGAACCTCAATTACAGAATGTGCATCTTACATGAAATTCATAGAACATCACATAGATAGTTGATAAAATGTGGAGTTCTTCAAGAATTTGGTTGAAGAGCTTGTAAATAAGACTGTCTTAGCTTAGGGTGTTATCTACCTGAATTATAAGAAAGAGTGAACAGAACAGGAAATCATTTTAAACAAGTATACTGCTAGCATGAAATTTTTATAGCAGAAAAATGAATAACAATTAAAAAACCAGTTTTAAGCAAGCTGAGATATATATTTATAAAAAAATATGGCAGCATTTAAAAAGATATTGATGCCTATGTTTCTAGGAATTTATTATCATAAATTAATATGTTTGTATGTAATGCTGTGCATTTCTACTTAGAAGTAAGTTTTACCTAAATTAATGAGGCTTATTTTCATGTACTGTAAATATGTATACAGAATTGGAGTCTTGGATGTTAAGAATAGAAAATCAGCAAAAAAAAATAATTCTAGCCTAAGACCTAAGGGCAATCTAAGTCAAAGGTTTTTTGTTTGTTTCCTTGTTTGTTTTTGGCTCGCTGTGATTTATTCAACTGCTCAATATTTTTCTTTTGTATATGCAGCAATTTCATTATATTGATTCATGCACATATGACATTCAGGTTTTTGACACAATATCATATATGCAAAGTAATTTCTATTAATCTTATCAACACCATTTCTTAAATGCAGACATGTTTAGTTCATTTTCCCCATGAATTAAACCATGTGAAAATGGCCTGGTGTGCAGGCAAGAAAATAGGTCAAAATTCTCACATTATTTCTATAAGTGAATTGCTTTTTACTTCTTTTTGTGTTGTTGAAAAGCTGTTGTATAGACAGTCCATGTCAGGTCATCTCCTAGAATGGGTGATCCTCGACTTATGACCTCAATTGAGCCCAAAAGTATCTGACCACACAACCTGCTACAACACAGCCAGCACAACCTATGAAAACAATAACAATCTCATAGATCAAAAACATCTGTGTCAACCAAGAGTCTACTATAACTGCTTTGTACTGCACAAACCAACTATAGTAAACACTCCAAAATATATTAAGCAAGTCAAAAGATTCAATAGCCAGGACAGTGGTCATTTGCAACATATAATGCAAGGACTCTTAACACCCACTATATAGGACACACAAGCAACAGACTAGCAGAACATGTCCCCAAACTCCAACAAGAAGTCAGAAATTGTGCTAAATCTCCTTAATCCAATTTCAGTTTCAACTGGGAAACTATTAGCATTTTAGATAAAGCCAAATTGAAAAAAAAACTAGAGAATCCCTTGAAGCTTGACATTCAGACAAATCAGCCATCAATAGACATAAAGTGATAAATCACATTTTCATATTATTCAAAACAGACAATAACAAATCTAGGAAGGAAACAAAAAGACTAGAACATGTACCCTTTAACACTCAAATAATAAGGGATCAACATCAGACAGTCAGGCAGAAAACAATATTCTAAAAACGGAACTGCCAAGGAGGAAATCACATTCCCATCCAATCTGTCACAACAAGCTACTATATACACAGGCAGAAAACCCAACATTCACTCACACTGATGATGTTATCTAGTTGGATAATACAAATAACCATGCTTAAGAATTCCCAGCACCAGCCTGAAGATGGCGAGTGGAATCTCACCAAAACCTTGCAAAGATACTCTCAGACTTACATGGGAAAAGACCCGAACACACCTAGATCTGTGTGTGTGTGTGTGTGTGTGTGTGTGTAATTAATTTTGTTAAAGTACCCCAATTATTTTAGGGATACAGAATATTAAAAAGTTCTTAGTAGCACTTGTATAATTCAGTGAAAAAAAATGGTAATCATAACAGATTTTGACTAGCTTTTCATAAATACATATCATCAAACAGTTCCTAATTTTTCACAAAATAAGTCATTGCATATAAAAATGAGAGAGACCCTATTTTGCAAATGTAACGTTATTAATAAATTGTGCAGATGTAGAAGATTGCAAATGTCAAGCAATTGATTTCCTGTTTTTCATATTAAATCTTCAGGGAGTTAGCCTACTTTTCATGCCTAGATCAAATTGAGATGCTTGCTTCCTAATGCTATGTTATTTACAACAAAAGAAGCATGATCCAAAAGGCACAATAATCAGTCAATACCTTATTAACAAAATTTGTAGCTGGGGGCTTTAGTGTAGAAGAGGATCCATAAAGAAGGAGCCATCAAAGCTATTATTAAGAAGTACCATAAAGCAGTGGTGGAATTCAATTTTTTTACTACTGGTTCTGTGGGCATGGCTTGGTGGGCGTGGCTGGGGGGGTCATGTGACTGGGTGGGGAGTTTTTGTAAACTGGGCAATAAAGATTAGGCTAAAAACAACACCAGAATGTTTTATTCCTGCCTTCCTTACAGGATTAACCCTGTAAAAACAAAAAAACAACAAAAAAAAACCAAAAGGAGATTTCTTCTAACAACCGGTTTTCTGAACTGCTTAGAAAATTTACTACCAAATCTGCTAGAACCTGCTGAATTTCACCTCTGCCATAAAGAGATATTAAGAGTTCAGCTTGGAATTTGCCAGACCTAAGCTTAGAAATTATTGTTTATAAGATCAGAAGGACACTGTTTTGTTTTAGCTCTAATACCATGAAGTATTTGAGGGAGACATTGCTAAAGCTTTGTGAGATCACTTCCAGCCCTATGATGCTATGAGGCTATCAGGATTTTGAAGGTCAAAAACATTGTGGCAAGTTCACAAGGACCTGAAAAACATAGTACCTAGTATTTTATTCAAGGTTCTTATTAATTTATACATGTAAAGTAATAAGTTGCTAGGTATGTATTGTGAAATATAAGTGTTCTTCCGGTGAGACCAGTCTATCAGGGCAACCTGGTCTATCCAAATATGAGATGATACTGCTTCTGTTTTCACCTTTCAATCCCAATCCAGGAGCCTTCTATGGCAAACTGTAAATTTAACACATTGTGAGATGTACTTCCTCTTCAGAGCCATAATTCAACTGGTTTTGTAGTGTAGTTTTGAGAAGGATAGATAAACTCAAAAACTTTCTCATGAAAATTGATTAAGGGAGGAATTTGAATTTTATCTGATAAGATGAATATCCAAGTTGAATATCAGAGAAACATCAGTAGATGAAGTAGGCAGTGGTGGGCTGCTGCCTGGTTGGACCGATTGGACCAAACTGGTAGTTCCAACCTTCAGTTGGCCCCACCCATGCTATCCTGTCCTATATCCCCTTCTTTCATGGCTTAGCTGAAAGCTGAATTTGCACAGCACAGCTGATTTCTCTGCCTCCGCTATTCTACTTAACAGGTCTGCCTGTGTAGGTAAGCTGAAAAGCTTCAAATTGCTGTGGTTTTGAAGCAGTGTGCAAGCGCGGAAGAATGCTCACAAAACACGCACTTGTAGAACCAGTTATTAAATTGGTTGCAGCTTATCACTGAAAGTAGGCTACTTTTCTGAGGTTCTGTGTTGCAAAATGATGTAGGGAGAAGATCAAGCTTATAATATAGACCACTTTCAGGCAGAATTTGATCTTTCAGCCAAACGGCATTCATATATTCTATTTTTATTGCTACCTAATGAATAGCTTGGATTTACATGAGATGTCTGTCACAACAAAAGAAAAAAAATCTTAATAGCATTCTAATTTTCATGAATGATGAAGAAAGTCAGTCAGTCCAGCTCATTTCTCACCAACATGCTGCAGTTTGCATAGCAAATCTTAATCAGCAGTATCCTATATCTACCCCTGAAATGTTTGCAGCAAAACAGGCTCAAAATGTGCTGAATGGAGATGCACATTAATAAAGTGTATGTCTCCAGGGGGATTCTGATGCCTCTCTGCTTAATGTTGCTATTACTGATCACACATTAAATCATGTTAGGGAGGGAAACACCTCTTTAAAGTTATTTAAGGTTCACTTTGCTTCAGTGATTTCAATTTAAAAATTAGCATTTCAACATGCACCATTTATTATGTAAAGAAAACATGGCATCATCTATATTCTACTGCCCTCTGGCTGAAAAAGAATATCCTGCCAAATGCCATAAAAATTAAATATTCATAAGTGCTATTTTATTGAAATATGCCATTGTTGCATTGCTGCTGGTTTAATTTACGTCTGTTGCTTAATACTGTGCTGATGAGAATTTGTAATATAACTAATATTTTCCTTGGTTGATTTAAGCAAATTGATGCTACAACTCAGAATATGCTTTGCCAGGAATGATGGCCGCAGTATTTTCATTCTTGCAACATCATCCTTAGTACAATATGTTTAATCACAAGAAATCTCTTCCAAGGATAGTGGATCTTACTTCAATGTAGGATTTCACACATCTTTCTCCAAAAACCAGAAAGCTCAGATAAAGGATTTCTGAATACAAGCTTCAAGCTACCAGAAGAACTCACATTTTGCAAATGGTGAAATAGCCATTAGAAATAATTGTTAACTGCTGAACAAATAGCCAGGGACAGTTACCAGTTACAGCATCTGGATTCAGGAAGAATAACAGGTAGAAAATGTTGAAAAATGCTACAAATATAGTATTAGTGACTAACAGTTGACTGCTTTATCAGTAGCAACTTCAAGAAGAGGTACTGTTAACATCCAGCTCAAGAATTCAAATAAAGCTCCAGGATCATCCCATCTCTGAAAATCTTACTTTTTATTGAATACACTGTATGGTAATATCAAGGCAAAGCCAACTCTGAGGTTCCCCAAAACCAGTTCATAGAATAAAAAATATTTCCCAGCCAAACCTTCAACATCTCATGTAGTCTATTTAAATAAGTTCTCTTTGTTATGGGAACCATCTGCTTAAACTCCACACCTGTTGTGATGTCCTTGAAAATGTTCTAAGCTCCCACAGTCTGCAGCAGAATTGTAGAAATTTTGTTTCACCATCTAACTCATTCAAAAGCAACACCTCCCCCTTCCCTTACTTTAATGGCAAGTTAAAATGAAGAGGCATGTAGCTGCCAAAGTTTCATTGTTGATGGATAAATTCTCAGAACAGTGTTAGTTGTTAATGATAGGGATGAAATACATTCTGTGAAACAATACCAATAGGAATGCATGAAACTGCTGAAAACTACTGCACTAAATTTTCCTATTAATCTGTGTTTCAAAATAAGTATCTAATCATCCTTAATCCTTTGGGGGTCTTAAAAAGGTGCAAAGATGCAATATATGGGCCAGCCTAAAAACTGCAACCTGGATTGTTAATTTTTATGCAAAACAGGACAGGTTGAAAACTCTGCCAAACTTATGAAAAGATACCCAAGGACATGTAGTCACAAATCAAAAATTATGCTCTTATTAATAACAGATTTCAAAATAGTGCGTTGGGTGTGAAAACATATCCAGGAGCCAATAGAAACTCTAATTATGATTCAGTACTGATAAATATAAGGATAAGTTTGAAAAGCATCAAAAAGAAAAAAAACATTAAAATTGATAGGAACAAACACCTACATGTTTCCATAGAAGCATAGAAACAAAGTGAAATTATGAAGCAAGTGGGGAAAATGTTACAAATTGTAATGATGTGAATGAAAACTGGAATATTGTTTGTGAATTGTTTGTACTAATTGCCAATGAAAATGTCCAATCAACATATACCCAGCAAAAGAAATAGATTTCAGAAGCATTCTAGAACTCATAGATTATGCTATGCTATGCCATGCCATGCCATGCCATTCTATTCCTTCTCACTCCTATGAGTGGTATGCATCTTCCTGAATCTAGGGTCCTCTACCAGAACCCTGGGAGTTTGAGGGTTTAGCACTGTATCTTAGCTGGACAGAAAGTTCTGATATTACTCCTGAATCTATTGGAGCTACTGTCTCAGCTTTTGGAGTGATCCTATTATTATTAAGTCCACTTTGGTCTATTTTCCTCTCTAGATCCTCCTTTAGGGTTTAGTGTTTTTTAATCTTCTCATAAACTTTCTGCCTCATGTTGCTGTCCCTTGGCACTGCTACATCTATCATTATCACTGTCTCTTTGGTCGTTGCCTCTTACCACGATGACATCTGGTTAATTAGCCAGTACTTGCCTGTCCATCTGAATTTGGAAGTCCCACAGGATCTTAGCTCTGTTACTTTCCACATTATCTTTTTCTTTATATGTGTTTTTATGTATACACATCCACATACAGAGAGAGAGAGAGAGAAAGAGAGAGAGAGAGAGACCCCAAATATAACATATTAGGAAAAAATATCAAGCTACAAAAGAAAACTGGATAAGTTATACATGTAATACAATTGAAATATGGAGATTCTCAGTCATCCAGGTGATTGTTTTCTCAAAGGTAGTTTTTTCAAAAGGCAACTGGACTGTTTTTTCCTTGAAGAAGAAGACATCAAGACTCTTGAGCCTGATTTTATATAAAGAATTCAGATTAAAATAAATAAAACTCAAAGAATATTAGGCACTAGCAAGTGGTACATTCCCTCTCTAATTAAAGATAAACTACTCATGAATCAGAGGTTAGGCATGAGGCTTTGTACTGGCTGGTGCACAAAGGTTAGCTATTTGATTAAATGGGTGGAAGATACTGGCAAATTTCACCCAGCTAGATGGTTGCATGGTAGATTCAAAAGTATGTATCCATTATGGAGATAAAGTTTGGAGAGTCAAGGAGAAGAGAAAGAGAAAGGAGCAAATTTGAAGCCCATCTCAGATAGAAGGAACCAGGATGAGAGTGTTACTCTTTGACATGTACTTGTCAGGCACAAAAGGCCAGGGCCACATGTAAGGTTCCCATTAAACTGATTTATAGCTCATGTCTATGCACAGAAATCTAGTCAACTAATACTAGCTGACACTATTAACACTATTTTGACACTAGATAGGGATTAACAGATTTCAAGAAGAGTTGAACTTATTCTGCTTGTGGCAACATACAATAGATGCTGATTCCTCTTTTGTCTCTGCCCCCAAGCTCTGCCACTCCTTCTGCAGTACTATACTTTTCGGTAGAGACTGTTTAGGCTGTTATGTAAGAAAGAAGCTGTAGTTGGGAGCAATCCTCAGGAAATTCATTCCCCCCCTCCTTCCAATGTATCTATATTACTTTCATGTGTCTATACACTGTTTCCTAATGAAATAAGTAAAAACTAAAGTAAGTTCACAACTATAGATGGGATGGGTTTATTTATTTGTTTATTAATTTTTTTTTTATTCAATAATCATAGAAGGGAAATTGCTCCTCAGAGTCTACACAGTGGTGGAAGATTTAGTAGCTTGATGGAAATAGCTTCTGCAAGACCTGAAAGAGATTTTGCTGCTAAAGGGATTTCAGGTCTTAAAACCAGGTTAACAATAAAGAATACAGAACCAAAGTATCAAAAATAGTAATTCCAGAAAGGAAGGAGGTGCCTCTCTTATAATATTCACAAAAATAAACAAAACATTAAAATCTAATTTCTCCCCACCCCAAAAAAGTGATACAAAATGGCATCATTTTCACAATGTTGCATCTCTATAAATCTATCTTGTTGAGGACAAAATAGACTGAGAAACTGAATTATTACAATGAATTATCTAGTTTTTTTCCCCTACAACATCCAGGATGTCAGACAAAGCAGAGTTGAGATTTTCCCATTTTCTTCTCCCCTACAACATCCAGGATGTCAGACAAAGCAGAGTTGAGATTTTCCCATTTTCTTCTAAGAATTTTCTCCACAAAAATTAGATTAAAATGATCCTAAGTGTCTGAGTGTCAGAGCTTAGCCAGGATTTAACCAGAGGTCTTCCAAATACATCTCCCCTTTTTTTATTTAGTTCATATTATGGTGTGCAATGTCCAAAGCAAGAGATCTTATGAATGATAACTGAGGTAAACTCTAACTAGGTTAGACACCCTGTGTCTAATGTCTGGATAATGTTTCTATCATTACCGAGATGACAGGCAGCTCCATCAGAATGACATTTCCCCCTTGACAATCACCTGCTGTTGCTGGAGCTACATCAAAGCAGCCAATCTATAAACTCTAGTAACTATTCACAACTAGGCCCTTAATACACTCTCAGGCTATTTGAAAAGAACAGTTCTAACAGGACAGTAAGAATAGGAACAGGATAACTTTCTCTTCCTTGTTCCACTTCTTAAAATGAAATGTAAAAATCTGAGATGAAATGTAAAAAGTTTTGAGATCAACTCTGCACAATTTTAATAGATACTACATTCAACTATTAAGAGGGGGGGAAAACTGACTTTAGTACAAAAAGTAAAGTGCCTGTTTAAGAATTCAGCTACCAACACCACACCTCACCCTCTGCCCCATTTTATAGTTTCTTGTATTCATTAATCTAGCTTTCTTAACCTTTAGGGATTCCCCCACCCCCTGAAGATTTATTTTAGACTTCCAAAAAAGTACCGTTCTCCAGAACTGCTGATACTGTCCTTCTTTGTGAAAGTTTTTAAAGCAATTAATTTTAAAAATACTTTTAAAATAATAATGTCAGCCTCCAGCATCATATTTATTTTGTTAAGTGTCAGTTGTTTTCACATAGACTCACATAGAATTCTTAGAATAGAAATTGATAGATGTTTGCAACTAAGGGCTTTTTGGGGGAAATGTGTCCACCTGCAGCTGCACAGAAGACAAAGGTAAACCAGAGTGGAAGACAGCATCATAGAATACTTAGAAGAATAGCAATATCTTCATCAGTTTGTCATCTAGCAAAGGGATATTTGGAGATTGCCCATATTAAACAGGGCAGCCATTTTGTGAAAACAACCACAAATATGGATTATAAAGAGGCATCTTCCTTGTAGTTACTATATATGGATGTATTCAAGACAGGACACACATTGGAAAAAGTTATTTGCAAATGAAAACACTCTGATTTTTGTCACCCACCCACATACCCATCTTCTGTTTCTTCCTATCCTCATCTGAGAAGGAAATGGCCCAAAAGATAGCATTCCTACAATTTTAGAACAGTCAAAAGAAGAGGGGGTTTTAAGGAAAAGTTTTGAAGAGTGATGATATAACTCACTGGATATTCATCAACAAGTTCTCAAGCACACCAGAGCAAGTGTTCTGGAGACAGTTGGAGCAAGACACCTGAATAAATTACTGCAGACTAAACAAAAGGATATTTTTTTGAAAATGCTTTTCTTTCATACTTTCATACTTTGTGATTTATGGATGCTTGGTTCAAACATGCAGCAACAACATAAACATAATAAAATAGCAACTAGTTCATGTATGAAGAATAAGGTGGAAATAGTTGGGATGCTAGAGTTTTGCATGATGAAAATATCATATGTATCTATGGTGCAAATGTTTGCAGAGGTTCTACAGTAGAATAGCAATGCTATGAACTTTGCAAAATTATTGTACTCTCAAAAATAAATAGAACAAATTTATATGGACATTGGGGAGCCTGTTTGATGTAACTTTTAAGGCCCTAGGCTACAAACTAAGAAATTCTGGTCCTGCCTTGGACCAGTGTCTGTCTGTCTGTCTGTCTGTCT
>JAEANM010008353.1:0-17075 GCA_017656035.1 Myanophis thanlyinensis | reverse complement strand
TTCTTTCTTCTTTCTTCTTTCTTCTTCTTTTCAATCACATCCAGTACTTTGGCAAAACAAAGTTCCACGTGAAAAGATGTCTAGCACTTCCAGGTGGGTTCAACTCAAAACACAGCAGCAGAAAACAGCCTGATCTCCTTCGTTTTCTCTCTTTCAACTGTGCTGCCTCCGGACCAGTGAGGACTGAACAGTGGGGTTCCTGTATTTGACTCTTTCATGCCAGGCATAGCAATGCAGGGAGGTCCTCACCAGCATCTAATCCAATGGAGACAAACCACAGGGGCAATGATCTTTCCCGGGGTCTCTCATCCTGCTTTTCCTCCAAATCTCAAGGAACCGTTTGCTTTCATAGCTTCAAACTCTGGTACTGTTAACACATGAACACTAAATGCTCACAGTTGAACTGCAGCAACAGCTGTAGTTTTTCATGGAGCATCATAGTAGAAATGGCTGCATTTCCCTTTTTTTTCCCTCTGTCCTCTTTTTCTCCAATCCTACAGGCAAGTAGTTCTAACTAATTAAATTACCCTGGAAGGATACACATCCTTGAAAAATCAGTGAGATTAAGGACAACACTGCAGCAAACTGCAATTTTTAAATACAATTACTGTAGCATAAATGAATAGTTAATGAGGGCAAAGAAGAAGATAATGCTTCTCTAACTTGCCTGTAAAAAGGTTAAAGGTTAAACTATTCCTAGTTGCAGTGCTACTTCGTTTCAACCATGTTTCAAATCTATGCATTTTAGATTCCTGCACACCTTCCTATGATGCTCGATAATACTAGAAAATTGGTCACATGGCTGAAACAGAAGATGCTCCTCATTCCTACATTAACCAAGCCCTTGCTAGCAAATGCATCCATGCAGTCCATCTTCTCCGAATGGACAATATAGGATGAATGTGTCTTCAACAAGTCAAGATCTTCTCTCTTGAAATTGTTCTGGAGTGGATGTGTGGCCTTGTAGCAGCAATGATGGCTCTTAATATTATTTGAGTCACCTCTCAGAAACAAAGGAAGCAATCTGCCAAGGGAACGTTTGGTTCATTTAGGGAGAGGCGCATGGAAATGGTAAGCTCGGGATATCAAGGGAAGCATGTTCCAAGGGCTCTGTGCCAAAAATGACAGATAATGATGATGTCTTTGGTTGCACATCACATGGAGAATTGTCATTTCCATTTCAACAATTTTGGATAAGGGCACATTGAGTTGCAGCTAAATCGACCTAGCATCCAGTCCATTTAAGAGTTTCAAACATTCATCGGTCATAATTAATATGTCTTTACAATGTTATATTTTAGCTGGAACAAACCCAAACTTTTTAAAAAGGCAATAATAAAATCTGGAGTTTATGTATCGTCTACGGCTAATGATCCTAATAGGGAAGTCCCAGTTCAGATCTTAAAAGGGTCATAGGAAAATACAGAAGTTCTGTAAACTCACTCAGCATAGCATAAGCAATTAAAAGGAAGCTGACAGGCAGTGAAATGCTCTGTCTCTAAGTCTGTAGAGATTCTCAGTCATCCAGGTCATGGTTGTTGTCCCAAAGGTGCTTTTTCAGGAGGCAACTGGACTTTCTTGTTTTTTCTTAGAAAAAAGAAAAAAAAAGAAAAAAAGTCCTTGTTTGTTGGTCAACAGATTCATAGTTTAGTATAGCCCATTTTCAAGAACCAACTCTGCTCATGTATCTGTTGATTCTGGGTGTCTGATTAAAGGTCATCTGAACAGGACAGCAACATATTGTATGTTCAAGATCAGTCAGTGAACAGATTATGAATAATAGTAATGTCTACAATTGAAGAGAATAATACTATAACACTCTTGCTTATTAGAGCTGAAAGGCAAAACCTAATGAAGAAAAGCTAAATCTCATAGGAAGATGCCTGTAATAAGACAGGACATAGAGTTTTTATTTGCAGATAGTCTTTTACAGTTCTAATTTATTAGGAAATTCTTATTTTGAAGATATGTATTTTTTAAAGTGAATTTGACCCAAAGATTTAACCACATTTATTCATTTTGATCCATTAATTTCTCAGTCCCATTAATTTCAAAAGAATTTACTTCTGTTCAGAACCATATAAGGATTAGATTACATTAATAAAACTTTGTATTAAAGAAATGATATGCATTCAAAGTCTGAACAGTAAAGGCAGAAAGTGATTATTCACTACTTATCGGAGAGATAATTTTTCTCTGATAAATTATCTCAGAGAGATAATTTTTTCCATAGGCTACCAGTAAAGAGAGGCTACTAAAATCTTAGCTTTGTGCAATAAGGTGAGTTCCAACACTGATTTACACATATGAGGTTTCCTACCTTGCTTTCTCCTTCTGGCACTCAGCTGAACTTTCAGGGTGAACTCACAGCCTTCACCTCTTCATCTTAACAAAAGAACAAAAATAGAATGAAAAGTTTTAGAAGAGTTGTCCCTCCAAAAAGTGCAAAATCCTGAGCAATTGAAAAAATTTAGGAATAAAGAACAAAGATAAATTAGACATAAGAAAAGATTTGAAAGTGTTATAAATGATACAAATAAACCAGAACAAATAGAAAGTGGTTAGAATTAAGTGATAAACTTTTCATCAACACACATAGTCCTATTTGATGGTTGGCCAAAAATATTTGTGGCATTTGACTTTTTAAAAATTTCATCTCAACAAGTTTCATTTCAACATTGACTATATTTATATTTCTTGATTGTGACAGAGAGCCCTCTAGTGGACAATTACAGAATTAAAGAATTAAATTATAGAATGTCAAAAGCCATTCTGTAGGAAGCTGGCATCTAATTCTTTTCTGATCTGCTTTTCAAAATTCAAAAATCTCTAAAGCAAACAAAATGAAGAGCATTTTCTTCTTTGGACAATTTCCAAATTGCTACAGAATGTTTTGCATGTATATTTGTGAGTTGTTTAAAAAAAGCATTGAACTATTGACTTGATAGAACACTGTAAAACAAGCATCCTATCCTTTTTGTATTCCCTGAATGCTTATAATTTTAGGGTGCTCTCTAGGATCACATATTGATCAATACACCCATGGACATCTCTGACTATTGCAGCTCTGTCTTAATACGTGTCAGAATTGTCCTTCATTCTGTTGATTTCAGGGTACTACATAAAATCAGTTGGCAAGGTCAGCTGGCAAAAGACCAGTTGAATATAGGTCTTGTAATCTAACAGGTTTACAAGGCCATCCACTCGCTCTATTCTTGTAACCCCCATTCTATTCATCTTAACAAATTTTGCTAAAACTCTGAGAACCATTCTTAGAAAAGAGTATTTTTGGTTTAGGCAATTGCTAAAAGCTTGACCTGGTCATCTAGATTTTTGCAGTCCAGAATTGGGCAAAAAATAATTGATTGATTGGAATAGGAAACAGAAGCATTTTCCATGGCAATATTTTTGCCATACAGTACCTTACTTGTAATAGTTATTGTTTATTTCACACTTCAGCATGAAGACCTCCAAGATCAAACTGTATAGGTATTGAAAAATAAATAAACTGCTAATCAACACACTGAATGATATATAAAGGTTGGAAGAAGTAGTCATTTGTTTTAGGTTAACAACAGCAAAAAGTTTCCTTTAAAAAAAGGACATATTGTTAAAAACAGATTTAATTAATGTCAAGAAACCTATACCTGCTTAATTTCTCTCTTTGAGAGATTAACTTTGTAGTATTCTTTTGTAGGAAAAGGGGGCAGACCTGTTTTCCTTTTATCCATAAAAATAATCTACTGTATAAAAAGAATAGAACATAAGCAACTCTTTTGTTCTCCTTTAATTTAGTGGAAATAAACCACTTTCTAAAAGCTGCAAAACAATATTGAGACCAAGCAAATGCCGTTATGTGGCAGGTTTGAGATACCTGATGTATAATATGACAAGCAATCTCACAAAACCTTCACAATAAGAAGGTTATTAAATTATCAGTTTTTGTGAGGTTTCTGCAATTCAGGATGACGATCAGCAGATGGCAGTACCTGCCTCTTATATTGATTCCATTTTTCCCCAAAAATTCAGTGATCAGAATCTCTTAACTGGATCAGTTTTCCAGTTCCAGGAGCTTGTGGATAATCTACAGTGTTGCAAATGACAGCAATCTAGAATAAAATCGTTAACCAAAAGGGAGATTAAGGACCCAACTACAAGTTTCTTTAACTGCATCACACACAGCAAAGGTTTTGTTTATTTTTGTTTAATATTTAGTGCATAGTTAGACATAATTGGACTACAGGATGCAGAGGAAAAAGCTTTACATTCTCCCTTCTTTGCATAAATTGCAAGGAAAATTTGTTAACAAAAAGTTTGTAAAAAGGATAGCTACAACTATGGTGCTTCTTCTCATTCCCTTGTACTAAAAAGTGAAAAGTGATCCCACGCTGAATAATTAATCCAGAGGTTATTTAAAACATTTGACTTGATTCAAACTTTGCATTTGTTTTACATAGATTAATTACATTTCACACGTGTAAATCATTTTTAAAGGCTTTGTACTACCATCCAATTGAAAATCAAGTATTCTCAGTACAACATGTGCTGAAAAGCATACTCGGGAATCTACTAAATATTTACCCAGTTTACCTTATCTTTTATTATGTCCACCCCCCAAAAAAAAGCATTGAGGGGGAGATACAGACACAGCATCTGTTCTTCAGCACTTTCACCGAAAAAACTTGAATCCCCACTAGCTGAGCCACACCTGCCCCAACAGGTGTGTACACCAGAAACAGTACACCAGATGCTACTATTCCATACCTTGTGTAGATACTAGTGATGATTAGAATAGTTATACACTGCTCTTTCTGTATCAATATCCATGAAGAACGAATAAGTATTAAGCAAACCTCTTTCTTTCAGATATGAAACTATCCACATTGGTGTAGTAGCTACTGTAAATCTTAGATTACCACAATGAAAACGAGACAAGTGAGGCAAGCCAGCTACTTATTTGTCCAATTGGAAGGAAGTAACGAAGTCCTGCTAGATTCTTTGCTACAAAGAATCATGGTACATTACCGAGTTCCTGGAAAAAAAGTAGGAAGGCCCTCTGTGAATCAGAATAGTGATTTCTGATCTGGTTAGTAATACTGTGTGCAGCCAGTGAAGATTGGATTGGATTAGTAGCTGACCTGAATTTAATTGTGCTAATCGAGTTGCGCTCTACTTGCATATTTACTTACTTTCAGGGCATATAAAACTCTCCAATCAGATCAATGCTGAGTATCACACAATTCCACAAATCTATAATTTGGGTTAAAAATAAACAAGGTAAGTGCAACATGTTACGTAATGTCACAAACGGAAACACATCAAGATGTAAACAGAATGAAAACCAAAAAGCCAACTCATCGTGCAAATGAACCGTATACCCATGGCTTGATAGAATAACCATATCAGGAGATATATTGGAGGACAATGACTGAAAAATAGGTTTTCCTGGTCACTTTTAGACAACCTCTGAGAAAATGTGGAGCGAGCCCACCTGACTGGATCAGGCAAGCAGTGGGAATGGGATCCCACAAACAGCCAGCCCCTGATCATGAAGGTGGCAAACAGCATCTTGAATTGTACCAGGACCAATTGTCCATCAATGGAGCTCTCAAAGCATTGAGGTTTAGGTAGTACTTGACTTACAACCAGAACTGCAGCCAGAATTTCCATTGTTTGCTGATTTTACAACTATTTTTTTTGCCATGCTTGAAAAGCAAAATGCAGCTGTTAGGTGAAACATGTGGACATTAAGCGAACCTGGCTTCCCCCTTTGACTTTGCTTGCTGGAATCCCAGCTGGGATTCAAAGTTCTGACAGCTGAGGGGCTCCTGTGGTCAGATCACATCACAATCACATTTAAGGGCACTTGGCAACTGGCCCACATTTAGAACACAGCAATGGCCATAAATATGAACCAATTGCCCAGCATCTTAATCTTGATCATAAGATCGTGCGGATACTGCAAAGGTTGTAAGTGTGAAAAACGGTCATAAGTCACATTTTTCAATGCTGTTGTAACTTTGAACAGTCACTAAATGAACAGTTGTAAGTCAAGGACTACCTGTAACCTGCTCTGTAGCAAAAATGACCCATACTTTAGAACATAGAATAATAGGGTTGAAAGTCTTCTAATCCAATCCCCTGTTTAAGCAGGAGACTCTATACCCATGATGGCAAACCTCTGGCACGTGTGGCTTACAGCACCCCCACTGATGGCACGCAGGCTGTGATCCCAGTTCAGCTCTGCTGCACATGCACGCATGCCTCCTGCTAGCCAGTTGCTTTTGGGTGTCTGCAGCGCATGCATGGGGGGGCATGTGTGGGGAAGGCATGAGTGTATGTGCAGGGGGGGCACACGCACATTCATGGGGGCAGGGCACATGCAGAGGCCATGCAGATGTGTGGGCACATGCGGGGGGCCATGCACACAAGCTGAACAGACAGGAGGCATGTGTGGGGGCCACATGCACATTGCATTTTGGGAGTTCAGGCATGCAGGCACGCATTCATGCCTTCATGCATTCTCGGTCTAGAAAAGGTTAGCCATCACTGCTCTATACCATTCTAGACAAATGGCTGTCCAGACTCTTCTTAAAAACCTCTATAGTCCCTACAACAGGGGTATTAAACTCACATCGTCATGGCAGCATCCCATAAACGCATCGTGACTTTTTTCCCCTTCGCTAAACTGGGTGTGGGTGTGGCCAGCACATGATGCATCCAGCCCACGGGCCCTAAGTTTGACAGCCCTGCTGTCCATCCAGAAGTAAGCATTCCACTGATTAATTGTTCTCAGTCAATAACTTTTTTCCTTAGTCCTATATTGGATTTTTCTTTAATGATCTTTTATCTGTTACTTCTTCTCCTGTCCTCAGATGCTTTGGAAAATAGGTCAATCTCTTCTCTGCAATTGCAGATTGTGGAAACTGATAAAAAACTGGCTTTCCCAGAAGGCCTTGGGGACAGACTCCAAATCAGATTCATTAAAAAGAGAGACCAATTTTCCCATATAATATAAAACCAAAATGGAGAATACATTTTTCATTACAGCATTGCAGATCGACTGGATGGGAGATGACAGTGGGAATGCTCTCCAAGGAAATATTGACATACAGTTAAGGAGCTGTTTCAATCCTGCAGACTGTTGATGACTGGTTGCTGGATCCAGTTGGACAAACATAATGTCGCAATGGAAAATTAGGCTAAAACACTTCCTCCAACCATGTGCTCATGTTGTTGAACTGGCACAGTGCCAAGGACAGACAAGGTTGGCCTCCACAATGCACAATGAAGCACATTTGGGTTAAAGGCCTCTACTTCAGAGAAAAGGCAGCTTTAAGCCTCAATATTCCTTCTTTAGGAATAGTGAATTCCTGCCTTCTGTATATTGCCATAGTTTGTTTCATCTGTTCTGCAATCAGAAAATATAAGATGAACAAGGAAAAAGTGTCTGGAACATAAAATCAGGTTTTATATCAGTGGGACAGGAATTTGGCAATAAAATATGGAATGTTTGATGGAAACAGAAACTGTTAAGACCCATCTCTGGAAGAGCTAGAGAGAATTCATTTACAGAAATGAATGCACCACTGGTATCGAGCCTAAATTCTTTTAGCAACAAGTGTGAAGGCTGTATTTGTGGACTTTTGCAAGGAATATGGCAACAATGGAACAATCCAATTGACTGTTGGATTGGGTTGGGAATCAGTTTTTAGGGAATTAAATAACATCTGTAGATCACCAGGTTGAGCAATAGCAGAACTTTGTCTTTTACCATAAAAGAGAAAGTGAAAAATAAAAATAGGATTAGATTGGTATCTACAGCCCCAAAATGGAAAGAGACTAGTATACTAACTTGAGACCTTTAATAGTCCAAATGGTATTAGCAGAGAATATTATAGTAAAAAAAATGCAACATATTAAACGTAACACCAGTTTTAATTCATTCTGGAAAGATTTTATTGCCTTTGCCAAAAATTCAGAATCAATGAAGAGGCATTTTATCCTCAACAATGATGTAGGTTTTGTGGCAGGCAGGTGAATGGACACTTTGAAGGGGAGGTTTAAAAAAAAGGGTTGCAGATTATTTAAACTCCTAACTATGTTTAATAGGTTAATTATTAACAATGGAGTTTTAGTGTGTATATATAAATAACTAAAATGTTTAAAACTGATTAAAGAGGGAGAAAAAACCCCCACTGTTGCTTCTTTTCCCCTTCATGAGTTTAGAGACCCAGAAAAGTAGGTAACAAAATGCTTCTTTCAGTCTTAGTTAATATTGTCTTCCAAACTCCACAACATGTATTTTATAACCTCCTTAAAAATATAACTAGGATCTCTTGTGATAAGTTTATTTTATTCTGAAGTGGGAGAAAAGGCTGATGTATGCAATTCTGGGACAAGTCAAGATGATGTCATCATATAAATGGCAGACATTTTCTCTAGCATGTTTCTCTATCGTTCTGCCTTCTGAAAATTATCGAATTACTTCTTGTGCTAACAGTAGCACTGTGGCCAGATCAACAGCAACATTTTTTTTCCCAAAAGTTACCTGTTCTCCAGAAAAGTTTGTTTTATTTTAAACCTTCAAGGTGTTGCTTTCTCAGAACTATTCTGTATTCCAATGCAATAGCAGCTGGAAAAACTTTCTAGCTAGGATTGGAAAATTGAACATGTACCTATACGTCTAGAAAGGAGAACTAATTTGGTGACCTATATTGCAGGGTTTTTTTAACATCAGAAAATAACTCCACCTTCTCTCAAGACCTTCCAAAAGGTACCTTCACTGGGTTTGTATGGCAGCTCTATTTATTTAAATGTCAGTGATTAATTAATCAACTGAAGGTCAACCTGTTAAAAATCTTAAGGTGGGTGGTAGATTACTAAAATTATTATATGTATGTCTGTGCATTTTTGATTGATGTTATTAAGAGAGAATTAGAAGCAGAATATCACAGATATAATTACAATACAGGACATACAGCGTTTGATACTGTATCCTTAAAACCACTCTGTAACTCAGTGACATTGAAATCTACATGAAACTAAATTTATATTTTAACGCCTCTGTGATAAGTTGTCATCTGTGGCCCATCCAGAAGTATTTTTCTCTCTGAAGATGCCTTGGATACCTCTGTTTCCACAAATTTTACCTGGTGGATCTTAGGTATAATAATCATAGCATTCCCTAAAGTGGATTTTTGTTTATTATCAACATCTATTTTTATTCACTGGAAGTCTTTTATTGGTGTATTATGTTTTTGAACACATAAACTGCTCAGATGTTGAGCAGCTAAAAGTATTTTTACAAAGCACAAATTAAATATTTTAATATTAAATTATTTTTAATAATTTTCAATTTTTAATAAAATGCATCCTTCCCACGCAAAACTTTTTCTCCTGAGCCTGGACCACTTGCTCTTAGTGCCTTAATGCATTCTGGCCTATTCATCAATAAGCATATTTAAGAAATGTTGTGTGTCTGGATATCTTGGGGCACCAACTCTATATCCCTATAGCCAACAAATCCATATGATTTGGTGTTAAATAGTGAAGAAAGTTCCTGCTTGGAAAAAACCCATTCCTGCAGGGAAGAAAACCTAGGACTCATGACTTAGAAGTGCTTTGGTTATATAACACCTTTTGCAGGGATGACTGGGAAAATGGTATTCAAAATGACCTGATAAAAAAAGAATTGCATTACCTGGGAATGGGCCATCATGATAAAAACTGGACAGAAAGAGAAAGCAAGAGAGGAAGACAAAGAGAGAGATGAATAGAGTACAGCAAGGTTCTCAGGGTCAAAAATCTTGGCCAAGATCAGGCATCTCCAAATGCAGAGTGATGAGAGAAACCGGGGCTAGATAACAAACCAAATTAAACTATGGTTCAAGAAGACAGACCAGAGTGCCTTGAGGTACAGGTAGGCCTCGCTTACTGCCTCGTTTAGCGACTTTCAAAGTTACTACAACCCTAAAAAAAACTTAGCAACCAGTCCTCACAATTACAGTATGATCTTTCCTGTGTCCTTTTGCTCTTATTTTCTCTTGCTTATTTGTTCCATGCCAAGATGTCTTCAAAGAGAAAAAGAAGGAACATAACAAGAAGCAAAGAAAAATAAGTAAAATCCTAAGCACAGTCCTGAGATTTTCATTTAGTAACTGCTTTGTTTAACAACTGAGATGCTGTCCCAATTGCCGTTGCTAAACAAGGACTTGCTGTAATTCAGTTCAGTACAGAACTCTTTTCTTCCATAAGAGAGTCTTATTATTTACATATAACTTTTTGTATCATTTCCTACAAGAAAGTGGCACATTTTGACATAAACTACCTGTTAGTCCTGTATTAATAGTATAATTTAAGTGATTTTTTTTTTAAATTAAATACACTTTAAAAAAAAAACTATTGATGTGGAAATCTTTTTTTTTTGTGCTGTTTTTTCTTCTTTTTGTTTCTTGATGTTTAGAGAAATTGAATTACCGGATAAGTAATATCCTTAAGAACATAAAATTGTGGAATTTGTGAAGGAGAAGGGAATGCTGGTTGTGTTAGATGCTTTGCAACTAATACACAAGGCCATTGGAACACGGATTTCCATTCCATTTACTTGGTTCCACTGCAAACACTTAACCCCCAATTTTACTCCAACAAAGCAGGACCAATGTTTTCTAAGAAGCATTAGAGAGATGTTTAGAGAAGGAAGAAAATAATTTTACTGGAGACTGTATAAATATATAATATAAATATATAATAAATCAAAGTTCGAAATGCCCAAAAAGTTCTGCAGACCACCTTGGGACACGTTTTGAGCTTTAAATTCCAGATTGACTTCTCAGGAATTGCCTACCTGGCCGTGGCTGTGGATTAGACACCTTCGCCTTTCCCACCAAGCACCCTCTCCACATGGGTTGCGTTACCTTCGCTTTCAGCTCTGCTTGCTGAGTGAGTGATGCCCTCAGGTAGCCCAGCAAAGGGATCAATGGTGTCGTCCTTTTTCAAACTCCGGTCCTTGGCTGCCCTTCTGGGACGGTAAGAATTCCTCCAAGTGGCTCAGAGCTACAGAGCAGCCTTGCAATTTGACCTCCATGCCAACCTCTGGTCGGCTGAGAAGCGTGCGCGGATCCACCCCTCCCCCCAATTCGAATCCTTGCTCGGTTGATTCTCTCCCGGTCCTGACCACCCAAGTCGTTGGGTTCCCCAGCAATTCTTCCTCCACCTTCTTCTCTCCTCCTCCTCCCTTCGGTGTCTTCGGAGCAATCGCGGGGGGCGGGGGGGCGGGGCGGGGCGGGGCTGGAGGCGTGACGCAGCCTTCCGAAGCGGCGGGAGACCCTCCGTGTATCCGCTGCAACTAGAAGCACAACATTAGTGGCCGTCCGAAAACGAGTCTTCCAGTCCGGGGGCGCCTTAAAAAACGACTGAGGGTTAGGAGTCCCTCCCGTCTCTCTTTGCTCTCGGAGTTGGAGCTCCGGCCACAAACGGGGTAAATGAATTCCCCGAGAAGCTCCGGAGCGCTTTCTGTAGAGCACGCCCTAAAAACCCGAGGCGGCTCCGGATGAATTGAGCCAGCCCCCGACGACCTTCCCAGCCCTTTCTTGGTCCTTGTTTGGGGATGATGGGAATTGCAGCCTAGCACGTACGAAGGGCAGAAGGTTGGGGGGGAGGGGCTGTCGCAGGAATCCCTCGTGCCAAAGTGAAAGTCGCCTTTGAATTCTCTCCACCCCCCCACCCCCACCCCCACCCCCAATATTTTCTTTCCTAACGGCGAAGGTGTCCCGAGGTACCCAGGTTCCTGATCAGTGAGCCTCTTGATTTGTCACGATTTGCCTGATAAAGAAATCTAGAGCTCTCTTCTGTTCATGTCTGCCTTGTGCCCGTCTGGGTTGACCTGTTGCCTGCATTTCAGAACTTCGCGTATGTGTGTGTGTATTTTTCCCATTCTTACTCTTTCTTTCTTATCTTCCGATGAACAACAGAGGCCTTGTTCGCTCCTGTTACCTGGTTTTGTAAAAAGAAGAACTCGAGAAAGAATAGGAAAAGGAAAAAAAATGGAAAGGAAAGCAGGACCCTGTTAAAAAAGAGAAGAACTCACTTCCAAGCAAGCTTTGGCTTAAAAAATGCGAAGTTCTTTCAACAAGCCAACCTCGTCGAGACGCGTTTCACACGCGCCCGTAGCATTACATTGTAACTGTGAGTCTGTCATTGGAAAGGCATTAACTACGGCAATAGGAAAACGTACCGCGGCGTTTCTTTTGATCTTCTCCCGACAGAGAGAGTCCCGTGGATTTTGTTGGTTGGAAATCCCGTGGAATCGATCGGTCTCCTCTTTCGACATTTCCCCAAAACTGAACACCTCGGTCGGCCCCAGAAATCGGAGCGCCTAGCAGTTTCAGTCGCCGTACTTCCTCTGCCTCTGGCTCGGGCCAGAGCTCATAAAATCCGCCACCCCAAATTCCGCTACAAGATGCTAAACGAAGAATTCAATCAATAACTGGCACCTGTCAATAGCATTTCATTGGAAGCGTGAATGTGCGTTGGAAGAGAGTTAGACTAAGGGGGAAACGGGCAATCTCTAGAACAGAAGTTTTCCTTCCTTCCTTCCTTTTTTTTTTAACCAGAGGGCTTTTTGTTTCTCTTTCTTTTTCTCTCCCCCTCACACACACGCACCGGATTTAAACTCCAAGAAAATGTATAACCTAATGCCACAAGGACACTGGCTTCCTAGTTAACGTTGCTTTTTGCGAGCACTCACTCTATGCTGGCAGCTGCGTTTGGGGAAAAAAATGCAGATTTTAGAGACGATAGGTAGGATACAAATGCAACTTTCAGAGTTGGGATAGTTAGGATGCCGCGGGAGAAACGGAGAGAAAAAGAACCAACTGAAACATTGGTCCAAGTACTATAGCCACCTACCTATTGGTCTGATCTAAAGAATTAGGAGAAGGAGAGGTAGAACCCGGCGAGTTTAATGGCAGAGCCAATAACTGAGGAAGATATAGCACTAAATAGTTCTCTATTATGTGAGACACGTGTTTAGAATATGCTCTTTCCATACAGGGAAAAAAAACCTTGCGCATTTTCACTATCCCAGATTTTGTAGCAATTAGATGTCCTGTTCACAGGTTATAATATTGCTTCTGAGACCGGACCGTGGAAGGCAACAGGTTTAATGTTTCTACTCGCCCATAGTCGGATACAGCTATGGTCGAGAGAGCCTTTTCCTTTTGGAGCACCAAGC
The DNA here is from genome assembly GCA_017656035.1 of Myanophis thanlyinensis. Classification (NCBI taxonomy): domain Eukaryota; kingdom Metazoa; phylum Chordata; class Lepidosauria; order Squamata; family Homalopsidae; genus Myanophis; species Myanophis thanlyinensis. The sequence continues at coordinate 3,841 of JAEANM010008353.1, read as the reverse complement.
ATGTCCAAATAGGTCTTACGGGGAAATTCTCTAAGGATGGGTTCCTGCACAAATCCGAAAGATTGGAAGACCGAACCTCTGATCCCGATGAGCGACCCAAGATCAGATCTCCAACTAAATCTGGTTTTACGTCGTAGTCGCCTTTCCACAATTTTTGTTCTTTATTGGTGCAGCTTTTTTTTAACTTCTCCTTCGTCTTGGTCTTCCCTTCGCAAGTCCTTCCCTAGCATTCACAACTATTAAATATCCAGGAAGGGTCAAGAGAAGCTGCCGGGGTGACACGGAAATGTTCCACTTAAAAAGCAAGACTTTGTGGCTCCCCCCCGCAATTCAGTTATTTTTTTGTCTTCAACGCCTAGAAATCAAGATCTGTTTCCCAGAGCTTTTGGGAAGAATGCCTCTTGGGCCTTGATACGATTCGGATTCCAATCAATTCATTTTAAATAAGTGTCATTATTATTGCTGGTTGTGCCATCCTGGACGGTTTAAGTATTATTGGGCCGATTCTGAAGCCAGCCTCTAACCAGGAGCGCCAGCTGAATGCAGGTGGTTACAAAACTGGCAGAAAACCCCCCAGAACCCAGCAAGGATTATTTATGAGTAAAAGTGGAAATACTACCAGTTAGTTAATTTCAGAAGTGGCCTAAGAAACTGTCCCTTGCCTAGGGAGAACAAAACATAATTTCTGTAAAAACTCAAAATATCGCAGGTTTCCCCAAAACACCAGGCATCGCAGGGTGCAGGAATTCGAGAAGTTCTTAAAGCCGGTTGGGAAAATTCGCTCAACGGATACATTTGGGACCTTATTCTTCAAATAAGAAAGTAAAGAGCGAGGAGCGACACATACTTAAGCTGCAAAATAAACCCTTGACTTGAAAGGATCGACCAAGAGAGTTTCAGAAAAGATCTCCACCACCCCTCCCTCCCTCCCTCCCTTCCTTGGATTTGGAAAATCTGGCTGAAAAATGGAGCTCGGGAGGCGGCAGATCTAACCTGATCAATAGGGACACGAAATCTGCTCCAAAAAGGATAAGATTAAGCATCCTCGGAAGCGAGAGAGAAAGACTCCAAAATCCCTCCAGCTCAAGCAAAGGACAAAGTTGTCTTTCTCCACGTCTGGAAAGGAGAGGAGTTGGGGGGGGGGGTGGAATCAAGAAAAATAAATAAATAAGGAAACGGCAAATTCACAGATTCCGTTTTACGTGGGTCGGCTGCTCGTGAAACCGCGGGCTGCCGTGGGAAAAGCCGCGTTAATGTGTGTGTGTGTGTTTTTAGCGGACTCACAAAATCAGAAAAGCGGAATGAGCCGGGTGAAAAAGGAGCTTTCATTTGTAAAAGTGGCTTTGAATAATGGTGCGAAAGAGCTGGAGAACTTCGGTGACATCAACGCCGTACTTATTCATTTTTTTTTTAAATTTATTGCTGAAACCCAGAAGGGGTAAAAAAAAATAAAGGAAAAAAAAAAAAAGAAGCTTACGCCTAACTAAACTCCCATTCCGCGGGATTTATTTAATCGTCGGAAAGATAAATCAGCTGGTAAATTTACAGCCATTTAAAAGCACCCCGACCGACTTTTATCACAGAGGCTTCAAGCAGCCTCGCTCCGACCCCGCCCCCTCCCAGCCCCCCTCCCTCCCCGGCTCTTTGCCCCGCCTCCCCGCCTCCCCCTCCGGGCCCGAAAGACACGCCGGCTGGGCGGGCGGATGCAAAAGCGGGAGAGTGGGCTGCAGAGCCATTGGCTGAGAGCGGCGGCCTCGGAAGGGATCCCGGCCAATCGGAGGAGCGCGGCTGGCAGGTGGCCGCGAGGTTATCAGCGCATCTTGTCCCGAGCGGAGAGTCCTTCGCCGGGGCGCTTTGGCGGGCGGGGAAGCTCCGCGCAGGCCGGGGGAAGAAAAGCCGGCGGGAGGAGAAAAGGCTCCGGCTTCCCCCTGCAGGATTTCCAACCGGGGCTTTTGTGTTTTTCCAAAGCAGAAAACTGGAGCGGGCCGGGGGGGGTCCTCCCGCGCCTTCTTTCCCGGGCGAGCGCCCCGCCCGGCTCTTCCTCCACCCAGCCTGGCCTGAAAACGTCCCAGCCCGGGCGATCGCGGCTGGGCTGGCCCGAACCCGGCCCTCCTCGGCAAACAAGCGGGACTCGGGACCATCGCGGCCTCTGCTCGGCGCCGTCCATCCACGTGGGGCCAAACTTAGCGACCCGTCTTGCTTCGCTCGGCTGCTCCTTTCTCCGCGCCGGCGGGGAGGCCGAGGGGGTCCGCCTGCGCTTTCTCCGAGTTGGAGGACGGGAAGCGTCGCCGGCGTCTCCCTTTTCTTCCCTTCCCTTCCCTTCCCTTCCCCTGCCCTCCCCTCCCCGGCCGCCGCCCCTTGATGCTCCCCGATGTTAGCCGTGGGGCAGATGGAGGCTAACCGCCAGGGCGCCTTCGTGCTGAGCAGTACGCCGCTGGCCGCGCTGCACAACATGGCCGAGATGAAGACCTCCCTCTTCCCCTACGCCTTGCAGAGCCCGGCCGGCTTCAAAGCGCCCGCGCTGGGCGGCCTCAATGCGCAGATCCCGCTGGGCACGCCGCACGGCATCAGCGACATCCTGGGCAGACCCGTGGCCGCCGCCGCTGCAGCCGCCGCCGCCGGCAACCTGCTCTCCGGCCTGCCCCGCCTGAACGGACTGGCCGCCGCGGGGATGTATTTCAACCCGGCCGCCGTCTCCAGATACCCCAAGCCCTTGGCCGAGCTGCCCGGCCGGCCTCCGATTTTCTGGCCCGGAGTTATGCAGGGCTCGCCCTGGAGGGATCCCCGGCTCGCCTGTCCCGGTAAGGCGGGTTTGAGGGGGGGAGGAAGAGGGCGCGGGTGGGTAGAGAGATCCGAGGGGATCGCTTGGGCCCCGTTCAATTCTTCCATCTCCCATTCAGGGGAGAGACTCGCTTTACAAATGCCGGCTCTCTGCTGCTCGATGGCTCCGGGAGGGCTCCTCCTCCCGGCCCCCCCCGGCCCCGGCGCTCTGCCCATGCTCGGACTCCCCTCGCCTTGGCTGATAGGCGGCTGTTGCTGCAGCCTTTTCTAGGGACGGTGGAACAAAACGCGGCTCCTTGGACGGGAAGTCGCCCAGATTGCCAGGTAGCGGGCTCCGCCGAGGGTCCCCGTCCGGTTGGGAGGCCCCAGCCGTTGAGGCTTCTCTTGCTGTGACCTCCGCCCGTCCGTTGAGCCAGGCGAGGAAAGCCAAGCGGGTGGCGGCGGCGGCGGCGGCGGGGAGGAGGAGGAGGGCGCCCGGGCGAGGCGGCCTTTCCCGAGGCTCCTTTCGATTCGCGCCATTCGCCTTGGTCCGCCCTTGGAGACGGCGGTTCCGTTTCCTTGCCTTTCCCCGCCTGGCTCCCGGGTTGCGGGCGAGGCCGAAAGGCAGCGGCGCGCTTTTCCCCTGCTTAGACGCTCCCCTTTCGGAGCTCCCGGAGGCGCTGATGAGGGGCTCTTCCTCTCCCTTCGTTTTCAGCCCAGGCTGGGATGGTTTTGGACAAGGATGGCAAGAAAAAACACTCCCGGCCGACCTTCTCGGGCCAGCAGATTTTTGCGCTGGAGAAGACGTTCGAGCAGACGAAATACTTGGCCGGTCCGGAGAGAGCCCGCCTCGCCTATTCGCTGGGGATGACGGAAAGCCAAGTCAAGGTAGGGCGCTCTCGGCCCGGGGAGGCGCCGAGCTCGGTTTTCCGGCGTGCCAATTCCAACTAGATCGAGGAGGGAGGACGAAACAGCGCTTACAATCAGGGGTCTCCAATCTTGGCAACTTGAAGACGTGTGGACTTCAATTCCCAGAATTCCTCAGCCAGCTTTGCTGGCTGAGGAATTCTGGGAGTTGAAG
>JAEANM010008352.1:0-17075 GCA_017656035.1 Myanophis thanlyinensis | reverse complement strand
GACATCGACCTGACGGTGGTACTCCAAGGAGGCCCGCCCTGTGGGAACGTACAGGTCAGTTGGAGGCTGATGGTGGCAACAGGCGGTCCCGTAAGTAACCCGGTCCCAAGCCATATATACAGTCACTTGCCCTGCTGGTGTTGATAGAAGCATGGATTTTTTTTTGAGGTGGGGGAGTAGTCTCTTCATTTGGATCTCTACTTGATTGTTTGTCTGGTGTTGATCCCGCTTATCTGGGTACCGGTTGCTGGATATTTGTTTTTATAGGAGTTTGGCCATCCTGATAATTGGGAATAGAACAGAAATATGAGTTTTCAGAAGTGCTCCCTGATGACGATGTTGTTACCTGGTCAGGTAATGAAAGCTTTGCAGAGAACAGCCAAGCTTGGAGAGCACCAAGGACTCCACAACCTTTAAAGTGCCCGACGCATAATCAACTTTATTTTAATGTGCGATGTGCTTCGGTTTAATGACAACCTTCGCTAAAAGGTGCTGCGAACACCAGGCACCGTGCTTTTCATCTTGCTAAGTGGCTTAATTTTCAGCTCTGTCTTCCTGCGGGGACCCCCACGATAGGAATAACCTGTAATTCAATCTCGGTTTGGATCTAACGTGAGCCGGGAAACGAGACAAGGAAAATCCAGACAAGCTTCAATTTTACCTGGGAATCATTTTTTAGGGGCTCGGTTGTCTTCCCCTCCCCTCCCCTCCCCTCCCCCCTTTCTGTCTACCATTCTGTTGAAAGCTGCTCTTCCAGGAAAGGTGAGCGACCTGCAAACTGCCAAAGTGCTTGTTAAGTTTCCATCCCTTTATTAATGGTGCCCTGGAGATTTGGAGACCCGAAGATGGTGTGGGACTATTTAGCATTCAAAGAAAATATAATGCCTGCCTGTCACAATCCTCCACCCCGTCTCTTCCCCCTCCCCCTTTTGCTGTGCTAATTCACAGGCTGGTGGGATTGGGGTGGGGGTGAGAGGGGCAGGTATTCTTTGATCACCTGAGCAGCAAAGGGCTTTGGATGCTGGGGACCAATTAGTGGGAAATGCCCAAGGCCTGCAGGCAGCTTCAGAGAGACAAAAGGGAAGCCATGCACTTTGGCCCTTGACAGAATTACAGAATAGCAGAGTCGGAATGGAACCTTGGAGGTCTTCTAGTCCAGCCCCCTGCTCAAGCAGGAGAGCTTATACCACTCCAGACAGAGGGTTGTCCAATCTCTTCTTAAAAGCCTCCAGTTTTGGAGCACCCACAAGACAAGCTGCTCCACTGGTTAATTTTTCCCCCAGTCAAGAAATTTATCTGTAATTCTAAGCTGGATCTCTCCTTCCCACCCGCTTCTTGTTGTCTTGCCTTCAGGAACTTTGGAGAATAGGTTAGCTAGCTCCCTGTTCTTTGTGGCGCCTCCTCAAATATTAGACTATTGCCATCATATTTCCCTTAGTCCTTCTTTGTAGGGACCTACCCAATTCCTGCAACCATGCACCACGCGCTTCAGCCTCCAGGTCTCAAGTCATCATTGTTGCTCGTCTGTACATGCTTTCCAGAGTCTCAACATCATTTGTGAGGACCAAAACAGGAGGCTGTCCCTTTTCTCCTGAATTTCTCCGGCTTTCCATATCTTTCTCCCAGAAAACTTTTAATAAGATTGCTGTTGGGATTGTCTTGCCTTCTGACTTACTAACCCCCTCCTCTCTCCCATTTTTTTTCCTCGCTTTTCAGAAGCCTTTGAAATGGTTGTGCGCCACGCCAGGAACTACACCAGCTCCATGTTCAGGAACCACTACCGCCACGTGGCTGCCAGGACTTCTAAGCTGGTGGGGGAATTCTTCACCGACATCTCCCTCTACATCTTGGGCTCGGATATCAACGTCAACGACATGGTCAACGAGCTCTTCGACAGCTTGTTCCCCTTGATCTACCCCTACCTGATCCATCCAGGGGGCCCCGACCCTCCCGTGGAGACCCTGGAGTGTCTTCGGCTAGCCCGGCGAGACTTGAAGGCGTTTGGTCCCTTCCCCAAAATCATGATGACCCAGGTGTCCAAGTCCCTGCAGGTCACCCGCGTCTTCCTCCAGGCGCTCAACCTCGGCATCGAAGTGGTCAACACCACCGACCACTTGAGGTTCAGCAAGGAGTGCGGGCGGGCGCTCCTGAAGATGTGGTACTGCCCCCAGTGCCAGGATCTGCTCCTGGCCCAGCCCTGCGCGGGATTCTGCGGCGGGGTGTTGCAAGGGTGTTTGGCGAGCGTGGTGGAAATCGACGGCCACTGGCGGGAATATCTCCGCTCTCTGGAAGGGATGGTGAAGGGCATGAAGGGCCCCTACGACATAGAGCATGTGCTCCTCAACCTCTTCTCTTTAGTTCAGGACGCCATCGTTCACATGCAGAAGAGCGCTGGGAAGTTGGTCACAACCGTAAGTTCTTCTTTTACTAGAGTTAGTGGGTGGAGTAGCGATGTTACAGGAAATTGCTCGTAACATCCAAATTGTCCTTTTAGACTTGACAGTCCTATCCCCCACTTAGAAGAAGGAAACATGCCTTCCTTCAATGAGGAGAGAAAATCATATAACACCTAGACCAAGAGGTTGCTGCTTTGGCTGATAGACTTATTTATTTATTTATTTATTTATTTAATTACATTTATATACTGCCTCCCTCCCTAAGGACTTGAGGCGGTACTCAGCCCGGTAAAAATAGAAATATACAATTAAAAAACCAAATTAAAAATACAAATAGAAGTGGCTAATAATTAAAATCCCAATATAAAATTAAGTTAATTAAAAATTTAAAACTAATTTAAATGAATTTAAAACCCCGTTAAGTACTAGGCCAGACCGGCTTGCTGAAATAGGTGGGTTTTTAGTGCGTGCTGGAAGGTCCGCAGGTCCGTAATGGTCCGAATCTCCGGGGGCAATTCGTTCCAGAGGGAGGATGCAGCCACAGAGAAGGCTTGCACCGTCAGGGCTGTCAGATGACACCGTCCCGACAATGGAACCCCAAGGAGGCCCGTCCTGTGGGAATGTACCGGTCGGCTGGAGGCTGATGGTGGCAACAGGCGGTCCCATAAGTACCCGGGTCTCATAAACTTCCATAAAGAGGTGGCCCAGAAGAGGACATTAGTTCTTTAACCAGCGTCTTTGTTCCTCTGAAAAAGACCTGGAGGCAGCCGAGATCATCTTGTAGGTCATGGTTACGGCAGGGTTATGGACCGTAAAAAGGTCCCCCATTTTTCTTTCCCCGCTCTTCATTTTAAAATGACGGCTTGATGAATGTGGCATCCCTTTTATCAGGAATAAAGAAATGAGGCTGATCTTCATTTTCTCCCATCCCAAAGAGCCCAACCTGCCTTTGTTTCTGCGTTCTCTCCTCCGAAGGAAACACACCTGTCTTGGGTTCTTTCCTTTCGGAGGATGCCAGCTGGACATTTCTGCAGGTGATAATGAAACTGAACATTGGACTTCACTCTGAATAATGCCCGCTTTCTGCAGAATTTCTCTTAAAATGTGAGCTCAATTGGGAGGAGCACACTGACACACCCAGGTCGCTTCCCTTTCGTGCAATGGCATGAAAAGGATTGGTCCTTCCAAGAGAAAGCTGGGTAGGCAGCTCTTCCTAAATTCTTGCTTGCGGGATAGAAATCCAGGCCCAGCCACGCTTAGCTTCTCATCATCCAGGTCCAGCTCAATGAAGCCCCCTGAAATCTGAGCTTGACTCATCCTGGCTCTGTGGATGTGTCCAAATAATTCATTTTTCAGCAAGAGGCACGTGGGTTACTTTTGGGACCTTCTAGGACAGTGTTTCTCAATCTTGGTGGCTTTAAAATGTGTGGACTTCAACTCCCAGAATTCTGGCTGGGGAATTCTGGGAGTTGAAGTCCACACATCTTAAAAGTCGCCACGGTTGAGAAACACTGTTCAGTGATATTGTTTAGCTTGCAACTTTGCCATTTCCTGGTGGTCGTTCATCCTAGCATCAACCAACTTTCTGGAGATCTGCTCAGGTTCGGTATAGTTTTGGTAAGAAACAGGACAAAAGGATGAAAAATACATGTAAGCTCTTCGCTTACGACTGCAATCGGGACCGGAACTTCTGTTGTTAAGCGAAACTGGTTATTAAGTGAATCACCACCAATTTTACTTATGGCCTTTTTCACTAAGGTTGTTAAAAGGACTGCCATTGGCTTTGCTTGTCAGAAGCCCCTTCCCTACTCACCCAGCACCCTCCCCCCAGGGAAGTTTGCAAATGGTGAGCCCTGGGACCCCCAGGGAATGCTGAGAGTTGAAATCCCCCCTTGCCTTAACGTTTGGAAATGCTACCACCGTAACCTGAATGAAGCCATGAAGAGGGTTGATGGAGGATTTCCAGAGCTCTCTAATTGCAAGACATTAGCTTCTTTTGGCGGGTGGGGGGTGGGGGGGCGGAGGGAAGGCAGGTGATTTTAAGCAAATGGCTTTTCTGTTCTGGCGTTAATAACTCGTGAACAATTTACTGGTACATTAAAGGTAAACAAAGATTCAAATGAATAACCAGGGGAGAGAGTCTTGATTAAGACCCCACCGGTAAAGGAAAGCGTCAGGTGCTTCATTGTTCCTTTCAGCGCAACGTGTTGCAAAAATCCACAAGGAAGAAACACAACTTCCCGCAGCCCGTTAAAGGAGAGTTTAGGAAGGCAGCTAACTAACTCCCTTTTCTGAAGAGGTTCAGATCTATTTTGGTCCAAATGGCTCCCAGGCAATTGTTGGTAGGAGTAGCGTGGGGTGGGAAGCCTAATAAATAATAATTGCATGACATGAAATCGATTCAATTTATAGAGGAAGAGAAGGAAAAGTGGCTTTATGAGGAGATTTGTCTATTAACCTCTCGGGGAGACGAAAGCCGAGGGTGCAGGAGGTGCCAGGGGCTTAACTCACATTGCGACATCCTTGCGGGAATAACACAAATTGTGTCGTGTGCAAAAATGCATTTTTTGCGTGAATTCCCTCAATGTGAATGCGAACCTGGGCACACACCCAAGACCGATTGGCGGGTGGAAACACTCCCAATGGATAAAAAGCTGTTTCCAGATATTAGCCGCCTTATTTTTGCCCTGTGCGTTACTCTGTCCGGGAGCATTCTCCCATCGTTAGGCCTCCGATTGGTAATAATTTGTATACCTTGTTATCTCTCAGGTTCAGCTGTTTTGTGCCAAAATGTGCCAGGGAAGAAGGTTGACGTAGCTGGTTCAGTGGCACTTTTAAATCTATGGTTCTCAGAGCACAGCGTGGTGCCACCGCTGAGGTTCACGCGATGTAAGAGAAGGAGAGGCAGAATCTGGTGTGGCGTCAAAAGAGAAAGCAGCCTAGAATCTCTACGTAGTCACAAACTGACCAAATCCAACCTCTCTTGAATTCCGTTGTCCTTTACCGAATGCCATGATAGTGCCAACCAGTTAGTTTAGATTCCTGCACATGGGTGTGTTTAGTCATAAATCAATGTATTACTAATTTGTGATCCTGGTCTTTTGTACCTGATGCCTCTCCAAACTGACGGGGGGGGGGGGGAGGGGAATGCTTTCACTTGGAAAACAGCTCTTCCTTTATTTTCCTGTTTTTTCCCTTTCTTTTCTGCTTTCCCTTTGATTTTCGGTGTTGTGTTCCCACCCACACACACACACCCCTTTGACTTCAGAAATTTTTGATGCTCATCTTTATTGCTTGTATTTACATTTCCGATTTATTGCCGCGCTGCCCAGGGAATGTGAATTACTTAGATATATAAAAGCATAATAAAGAGGCAAATAAAAGCCGCCTTTTAAGAACGTGGTCCCCATTAAGAGGCATCCTAAGCCACGAACCGCAGAAAGCATTACGGAAAAGAGATCTCGGGAAGGGCAATAAAAGTGATTTAGAGAAAAGGTCGTGTCCAATCATAACAATTCCCCGCAATTAGGCATTTCTCCCAGCCTGCAAAACTTACTCATCCACCGCTGATTGTATTAACCGGGACAAGGGGAGCCATTGTTGAGGCTCAGGTACGCTCAGCGGTCAATGTGGGAGGCTGCAGCCGCATTTCTGACCCAATGTCACCGTGACCTACGCTGCGAGATGGACTGTATAAAAAGCCCATTTCCAGGAAGACTTGAAAGCAGCCAGTTCAGAGGAAGGGCAGCTGCCGTGGCCTCACTCTGGATTTGCTGGAAGGGGAAGGAGAGGGGGAAAAAAATGAGATTATAACCTACCAGTTTCCTCCAAGCGCATCCCCTTTCTTCCGGACCTCTGGGAGAAAATTTGGCCATCAGAAAAAAGACCTTTTGCCCTGCTAGCAAAATCTTTCAACTCCCTGCTCACAACCCAGAGTGGATATTTTTCAAGGTGAAAATTTTTCCAATCTTGTTTTAAGTTTCCTCCGAGTCCCTCCGCCTCCCTGAACAGGGGGATGACATTTTGCAAAAGGCGAAATCGTCTGCAAGCGATTGCAGAACTTGGCATTAAAGTTAAAGGAGAAGCTTCTCAACCCATCCACCCTCTTCTTCAAACTCCTAAAACAGCCTTGGGAAGGGAAAACCCCCCCCCACAAAAATCTCACCTGCCCACTTTCTCTGCTTCCCACTACTGGTAGTTCGTCCTAACCTTAGGGGTTTTGAGGTGTGTGGCTAGGGAATTCTGGGAGTTGAAGTCCACCCACATGGGTTGGGGAATTCTGGGAGTCCACATATCTTTGAAAGTTGCTGAGGTTTAGAAATGCTTCCTTAGAAGACAAAAGAAAGAAAGAAAAGAAACTAGGGGTTTAATGGGCCCCGAAAGGAGCTTGTGTTGCTGTTTTAGATCGGCTGAAAATATATCTAGGGAAGATTTAATCTGACCGTGCAGCCTTCTGCGGAGGTTTAAAGAGAAGAGCTGAAAAGTGATGCACCGAAAAATCATGCACTAGCTTTCGTATGCTAGAGTTTGGACAGGTAGTTCTCGATGTACGGCAGTTCGTTTAGGGACTGTTCAAAGTTACGATGCGACTGGAAAAAAAGTGACTTATGACTTTCAGTGTTTCACACTTAATGACCATTGCAGCACCCCCATGGTCACGTGATTGAAATTCAGATGCTTGGCAACTGTCTGGTACTTCTGATGAGCAATGTCAGGGAGGGAAGCCTGATTCACTTAACAACCGCAGCGTTACCAATGGGACAACCGCAGCGAGGAACAACCGGCAGGGATGACAGAAGGCGGCTTTCGTGCCCGTGTCCCCGTTGGCCCTCGAAGACAGGTGCAAGCCAGAGGGCATCTTTTCTAACAAGCCAGATCCTTGTAATCTGATGGATCTCTCTGGGTTGCTCTCTCATGCCCTGCCTGGCCTGGCTCCAGAGACGCTCTTGATGGGGAATGCAAATCTAAACCCCCTTGGGAGCATTTGCAAAGATGCACCAATCTTTTCGAAAAACACGATTACCTTCTACCGACTCTTAATTAAACGGCTCTCGTTATGTCGAGCTGCTGCCCTACATAAATATGTGCATTTGCTGCGAAGAAGAGGCTAATCGAGAGGAAAGGAAGGAGGGAAACGAGGCTTAATTAAGCAGCTCAGGCATCCTCGGCCCTCTCCTCCTCCTCCTCCATCCTCCGCTCTCTCTGCTTTTACGAGCAGCCACTTGTTCGGGGTCTTATTAAAGTCACGGCCGGACGAATTAATGCTCCGTTTTCTGAGACTGTTGCTCTTGGCTCCAGTGACGGGGATCGGAAGCCCAGCAACAACGGTCGCTAATTGTGCAAATCCCCTTAGCAAAAGCGGCTCATCCCCGGATGTCTCTCTGAATTATTATTATTTTTTTCATTCTGCAAAAAAAAAAAGACCTCTGTGCATCACGAAGTAACTCGTTTATTTATTTTATTTTATTTATTGAATTTTTATGCTACCCCCTCTCCCTAGGGACTCGGGGCGGTGTAATGTTGGGCTTTAGGCTTCCCATTCTTGGCAGCTGAATGTCGGTGACTCCCCGAAATTCTGGCCCCAGTTGTCGTAAGTGGAGACCTACCTGCACTTCAGCTTTCTTGCTATTAATCCATCACACACCCCACTTCTTGCCATTTGAGAAATGTGTTTGGGGCAGACACAAGCTAGAGATAAAAAAAAAAATAGGTCCAGTATCAAGCGGTTGCTTTGCTTTGCAAGTTGCGCCTGAGAAAATACCCTTTATTCTAGCAAAAGTGTATTTTGGTTTTCTTTCTTCCTCCTCAAAAAAACCAGTTCAGTTTGCATTTTCAAAACAAAACAAAACAAAACCCAAACACTTTTTGAAACAACCGTTACCTGGCTGACTGAGAATCTTCATAGATTTCCACACTTGGTGCTGAAGGCACTTCTGTTTTCGTTGTTTGTTCTTTAAGGGTCTTTTTAAATCTGACACATTGGATTTGCCGCAGTCTTTAAAATCAACTCAATGTTTCTTTATTTAATAAAGAAACAGAACTTTTGTAAACTTTCTAAGCTTAGGAACTTCTCTTTCTCTCTCTCTCTCTCTCTCTTTCCACCAAATAATAGGTTTTTAATTTCCCCCCCCCTAGATCTGATGTTGGGGTGGTTTCACTCAACTTTGCTTGATATCTGTCGGTGGCGTGCTTACCTTAGTTCAAGGCATGTTTTCCAAGAAGCAGCTGTGAACTATTGGGCTAGAAATGGTGTTCTTGGTGTTCTTTTAAAAAAATATATGGTGTTTTGTGTTGGCTTTTCACATTTTGGCAGTGAATTATTTAAAGCTGCTGCAATATTGAAACACCCTCAGGGCATGAAATATGTCTTCTTCCTGAGGTCATGTCAGGAAGGTTTATATTTAAACCAATAGCTTTCTATATTTTTTCTTATTTGTTATTTTTAAAGCACACCACGGATTTATTAAGAAGTGGTTTCCGAGCTGTTCTAACTATGCTGAAAATCACTTTTTAAAAAACATTTTTATCTCTGCATGCATTTGGACCCAGAGTTTTCTAGCTTTTTTTTTTTTTACAAGTCCTCCTTGTGTGATAAAATGACCCTTTATTCCATCATAAACTTGAAGTACCTTTACATTCTAGATAATTTTTTCATGGTGCTATATGCCGAAAGTGCCTTCTTTTGTAAAAAAAAATCCCCTTATAACATCATATAAATTTTAGTGCTTTCAATCACGTCGTCTTCTTTTGGTCCATCTGTACATTATAACCCACATCTTGGCTGGTTTTAGTACACACTCTTTTATTGGTTCTTCCATTTCAAGTTTCAGTGAAAAGATATGTTTTTTCTCTTATCCCTTGGAAACCATAAAGACCATAAAGAACCATAAAACAGTATTTCATAACTTTGGGGAGTTTTAAGGTACATGGACTTCAACTCCCAAAATCTGGGAGTTGAAATCCACACACATCTTTAAATTTGCTGAAGTTGAAAAACATGGCTCTAAAAAGAGCGTGCAACAAAAATGGGTGTGGAAATACTGCCTTTATCACATCTTACACACTGCCGGGGTCCTGATTCTACCTTTCCCTTTTTAAAATTGCACTCATGGTTTTCCATTTTGAAAGAGGAGAAAGTAGGACTCTTGAAAGCAACCACAAATGATGGCTTTTTAAATTTTCTTTCCTTTTCTTTTGGGCTCCTTTGGGCAAAAAGACATTTGCTTTCTTTCCTTAATCAGTATTCGCCAGGGAGATGCACCTTCCCGAAAGAGGCCAATCCACTGAACAACCTGGCAGATTTAAATCGGCACTAAAAGCCCCGGGGAAATTAAGAAGACAAAACATGAACCACAGACTAAACATTAACATATATTAGCATTTTGATTACACCTGTTGTAGACATGGGAAATGAGCCCGGCTAATACTATTTAAAAGTTTATGCCCTACATACCCCTCCATCCCTTTCAGGTTAAAAAAAAAGAAGAACAAAAGTAGAATTTAATTAAGGGAATCTAGAGCAGACTATAGGTAGTTCTTGACTTACAATTGTTCATTTAGTGGCCGTTTGAAGTTACAATGGCATTGAAAAAAGCAACTTATGAATAGTTTCTCACACTTATGACCATTAGGCATCTCCATGGCTAAGTAATCAAAAGACTTAGACTAGAACAGGGTTCTGCAACCTTGGCAACTTTTAAGACTTGTGGACTTCAATTCCCAGAATTCTGGGAGTTGAAGTCCACAAGTCTTAAAGTGGCTTTGCTGGCTGAGGAATTCTGGGAGTTGAAATCCAGAAGTCTTAAAGTTGCCAAGGTTTGAGACCCCTGGATTAGAAGACCTTCGAGGTCTCTTCCAACTCTGTAATTCTGTAATTCCTGCTGGAAGCATTGGCAATAGGTGAGGCATCAAGAGAGCTTCTCCACAACCAGTTTTTTGCCTGTGGCACTGCAGTGTGTTTGTTTGTGTGTGTTGGGGGGCTGGGGCGGGTGGAATGCAGAAAAAGAAAGAGAGGGAATGTACTCCCCTTCCCCAAAAGGCTTGAACTCGAGGGAAGAAGGGAGCAGCTGTGTGTGCCAGGTGCCAGGGCTGGCTAGCAAGATCTCAACCCATAATTAAACTGGAGATTGCGAAATGCAGCAGCTATGCCTGCTATTTCTCGGAGTCAGAAACAAGTGTGTGTATTCTGGAATTCATTTGCCAAAACACACAATTGGGGGTATTTAGCGGGGCTCTCACAAGATCCTTTAACAGTGGAGAAAGAGGAGAAGCTACAGGGTGGCAGAAGGGATGGTATCCACTTCTTATGTATGCAGTGGACATGCTAAATCGGTACTTTCTTCCCAAACCAGGAATCGGGGTTTGCAATCCCCCCCCCCCCCTGCACAATGGACTCTAGTTGGCTGCTTGCTGATCTTAGAGCTTCGGTGTTAGCTGGAAGCTGTGGCTGACTGTTGCATTCATGTTGAGCGGTGGCTTTTCAAACTTGGCCATTTTTAAGACTTCAGCTCCCAGAATTCCCCAGCCAGCCTTGCTAGAGCATTTGATTTATTTTTTAAAATTCATTTGCCTTTTGCTGCAAGGCGAGTACAGGCAGAGAGATACAAAGCTCCATATTTCCACATCTCGGGCGGGGCGAATCTTTTAATCACCCTAGAGAGATTCACAATCTCTAAATCGAACAGGGAAGTGTACATCTGCTTCAAATTAACCACAAATGTGATTCGGTTTGCAGTTTCGGGACTCACAAGAAAGTGAGTTCTAAATGATCCGAGATTCCTGATTTCGGGTTTTTTCTCTCTCTCTTGCAGATCAGCAAGCGGTGTGGCCCTTCCCAGCAGAGGCAACACCGATCAGTATGGAATCCCCAAGACCATGTTGCTGACCAGGGGATGATGGGCGCCACTCTGGCAGAACCCCAAGAAACCTTATCCACTCGAAAAAGGTGGGTTCACAGTTTGGACTTTGTGGTGACCACAATCCGTACAGGTAGTTCTCAACTTACAACTGTTCATTTGCCAACCGATCAAAGTCACAACAGCACCGATTTACAACCGCTCCTCACAGTTACAACCATTGGCGCCACTTGATCAAAATTTGTGGGCTTGGCACATATGCCGGCTGCAGAATCTCAGGGATCCCATGATCCCCAGCGGGCACTTTCTCGGCCAGCTTCTAATAAGCAAAGTCAATGTCATAAAACCAGGCACGGCTCACTTAACAAGTGCTTTGCTTAGCAACGTTAATTCTGCTCCCCATGGTTGTCTTAAGTCCAGGACTCTCTGCATCTGGTTTTTATGCATGCATCCTTCAGGAGACCCGTCTCTCAATTGATGGTTGATGCCCTGAGCACTTGGTGGCCTGGCTGTGCAGATCATCTCTCTCTCTCTCTCTCTCTCCAAAATCATCTGAAAAATAAAAAGGAGAACTTGAATTACAGGCCGGCTCTGCCCTCTGGTGACTTTGCTCAACTGAGCCTCCCTGGAGTCGCTGAATCTGGGTTGGGGGCTCTAACTAGCAGTTGACTTTCTCGTTCACCTGCAGACCCAGAGTCAGACCTTCTGGGGCTCCGTCCCTAGTTCAAGCTTTGGGGGGTGGGGGAAGGCAAAAACAGAACCGGGAATGCCAGCTGGGCATCCTGACTGTAATGCACTTTGTTCCCGTTCGGACGGTAAGAGGGTTTCCCATGATTCCCAACCCTTGTTTGTTGCTAAGCCAGAAGCAGACAGACGTGCCAAGCTACCCATTGTGCAGCTTGGGTCTGTAATTAAAGCAGTGTTTTGTGGCCTTCCAGCTCGGAACAAATATATAGCAGGAGGAGGGTATTTATATATATATGGCATTTAAACGGTCAGAGAATGTGATCATTAGTGTCAGAAGTTCTTGGGGAAACAAAGCTGCAATTTTCAGCTCAGAAACCCACCCTGTGTTCTTCTCCTATCCTTCCCCCTTCCCATCCCCAGAGCCTCTGTGGGTATAAGATGCTTATTTCAACTCGCTTTTTTTTCCTGGAAAAGGCCCCGACTAATAGCAGAGCAGAGGATTCTGTGATTTGATTGACGATGTGGGATGCATCTTCCCGGCCCATCTGTGTTTTAAGTGGCAGTTTGAAAGAGACCGAAAGCAAGTTTATTTCGGGCCATCTCGGTTTCAGGGAAGTGTGTTCAGAAGGGTTCCATCCAGTTACACTGCTAGGATTAAAAAGACAGGGAAAAAAAAAACCCTCAATAGAAATTCTGCTGGAAAATGGGATTGCGCGTTATCAGAAAATACACATTTGAGTTGTAGTTTTCAGCAGCAAAGGGGGTTGGGGGTGTCCAGAGTTGAAATAGCAGAACCCTCCCCCCCAGGACATTGGAGTGATTTGTCTTGGAGATAAAACTTTAAAGCAAAGGGTATCCAACCTTGGTAACTTTTAAGACTTGCAGACTTCCAACTCTCAGAATTCCCCAGCCGGCCCAAATGGTTGTAAAATCAGACATGTTCATGGGGTGCCTTGCTTACTGACCACAAGAAGTTACGCCCGTAATTCTGGGCTCAATTACACTCGTAAAGGAGGAGGACTGGTATGACAATAAGGAGAAACCAACACAGTTTATTGAAATAGAGAGAACAAAGGAGGAGAAAAGGCTCAGAAAGACTTGTGGTGGTTTTCCCCGGCCCTTGTACGATGCACAACTAATCTGTGTAATAATTTACTCCATAGGGAAGAGGATTTACTACCTCAGATAGCCTGCTGGAATAAACAACAGGCAACAGAGACCGAAGGGGAGGCTAGCAAGCCCTGTTTTGCATAGCAAAGACCTACCTGTGGGTGAAGAAAGGGATGAAGTGTGTATTTGTGCACGCGTGTGCTTGCACGCACCATTTCTTTGCTCAGAAAAAAAGAAATCTGTAAAATGGTCCTTGCAGCTCTTAACCAGGATGAGTGAAGTTGTCGTGCTGGAATATTTTTTCCTCTTTGCACCGTAAACGACATCCTGTCTTCGAGGCGCAATGTTGGTTTCATGTTTCTAGGAAAAGTCCTTGTCCTTATTTGACACCTCCCCCCCATTTGCATGCTGGCTTGATTAGATCCCGGTTAGTTTTGCTGGCGTGGTCCTGAGCACCCTCACCTGGCTGCCAGCATGCACAAGAGCCAGCTGCCTCCCAGGAGAACAAGACCTTGTTTTCTTTATTTCTCTGAGATTTATGGGTTCCCTGATAGCTAATAGTTGTCAGGAGGTTGTGCAACAGAAGCATAAAATTCGGTCTCCCGGGAATAGAGCCATCGGGTTGGTTTTTCTCCTTCTGTTAAAATGCAAGCTGAAGGGCTGAAAGGCAATACACACACCCACACACACACCCACACACCTCGCTGTGAAAATGAGAAATGGAGCAGAGTTGCCAAAATGTAAGAGGATCAAAGGTCACCAAAGGGAAGATTAAAAAAACATGCTTTCTTGGGTGGGCGATTGTCCAAGGGACCATCCTGGGAAAGGAATATGCGGGACAGGATGGCTGCTTTCTTCGACTCTTTTGTGTACAGCAGTCCTTGAGTTACAACCATTTGTTTAGCGGCCGTTTCAAGTTATTGTGGCATTGAGAAAAAGTGACTTGGTACCGGTCATACTTGGAACCAGAGTCCCATGATCACAATTCAAGTGTTTGACCATAGTTGCATCGTCCTGGGACCGATGACGAATTGGTACCCCAAACAAATCAGTGCCCCAAATTTGCGATGTTTTTCCCTGATAAGATTCGGATAAGTGATTGGAAATGGCGGGAGTTATCGTTGGCAAATTCTCTTGTGCTCCCATCCTGAGAAGGTAGAGAGTTCAGGAATTGCATTGATAAGCTGCTTAGAAAAGTGCCTGGGGAATATGGAACCCAGATTCCTTGTAGATTCTGGGTTCCACGTTTAGGTTGCCCACTGAAACTGCACAGTTGTGTGAGCTGTGGAGATCCAGTGCTGTATTATGTCTGTGTGGAATCTTTCTCACTCGTTTTACTTTGCTTATTGCATTTTTTATGATACGCTTTTAATTTCCTGGTACCTTGATTCCTTCTCAACCTGGCCAGCTTCTGAGTAAAATAAAATCACATAAATTCTAGGCTAAGTGGATCAATAGAGTTTATAAAGTAGCTTTTTTTTCATACATGTGCCTGGAAGACTATATCACCCCAGAAGAGTTATTGTTTAAGATGTTGGTTGCATTGGGACAGATTAAATCCCAGTTATCTTTTTTTGAGAAAGATTGGATAAAAGAATTCCGGGCAGAGTTCCGCATTTCCAACAGTGCTCTAGTGCCACCTAGTGGCAGAGAGCAGCATTATCACACACCATTTGAACATTGGCATCTACATGGCTGAATTTTCTTTGAAATCTCAAACAATTGATAAACCTACATTACTGATGACAGCAGAGCAGGTATGTGAGCTCTTCCTGGATTGTGGGCAATTCCTGCCTTTTATCCTGTGGTCTGAGCTTGGCACTGATTTCTCAAATTTAGTCAACTTTAAGTTGGGTGAACTTCAACTCCCAGAATTCCTCAGCCAGCATGGTTGGCTGGGGAATTCTGGGAGTTGAAGTCCCCCTCCCCCATCTTAAAGGTTGAAAAACACTGTTCTACCGTTTCAGTTGGATGAAATGAGCTGTTATTTTAACTCACCCTCCTGTAATGTGTGATTGGGAAGACCTACAAAGTCCTATGCTTTGGAACAAAGATAAAACCATTGTGTAGCTTTGCTTACAAGTCCACTTTTGTGGGGGGGGTTTTCCTTGCAGGGAACTTGTCACCAAGCTGCGGGCCCACAGTGGTTTCTATAGCAGCTTGCCAGAATATATCTGCAGCCATAGTTCCACGGTGCACAACAACACCTTCTGCTGGAATGGACACGAAGTGGTGGAAAGGTATCTCCATTCATTCTCATCTCCTTCCCCTTCCTTGAATTCCTACAGTTGGTCAAACTTTTGTTTTTCTTCTGTTCCACCAACCCTCTTTGAAGTGTGTTTAGCAGGATGTCTCAGAAATGGGCCCAAGCTCACCAAATGCCCAGACTGGCCAATTGTAGATGGACATGGCAATGTTCTGAAGTCAAAATGTTCGATTTTTTGCATCTTGGCATGGAAGGAGAACCTTGCAGAAGACATTGAACAGGTCTCTGGGGCTTCCAGAATTTGAATTTGAGGCTCCATTTTTTTCTCCCCTGAACTGTATGTTTCTGTCTGATGTGTTGGTTGAGGAATTCTGGGAGTTGAAGTCCACATACGGAAACACAAGAGGACATCAACTGACTCTCGATCAGGGCTGTTAGATAGATCTGGTCTGCCAACATCTGGACCACAATAAAGTGGTAGCAAATGCCGTAGATATAAAGCCTCTGGAGAGGCTCATAATTAGATAGTTTACACCTTTGGGAATAAAAATTGTAGGGCAAACACTTTAATTCTGAAAAGTTATTTTATAAAAATAAAACTTTAGGTATAAACGATCCAATTTTTGGATGTCAGAGGCTCAAGAAGCAAATTAATTAAAGTTACAGTTAGCAAATTACCAAGTAGCTTTTTTTTCACCTCCCTTCCTCCCTCCCTCCCATCCACCCAGGTCTGTGGGTTCCTGGAACTTCAGCAAAGTCTTTTAAGTGACATTAGTGCAAAAGAAAGACAATTTCCATCCTCTGTTTGTCCTCCCCATTTCTTATTGCTGGGTTGTTTTTGCAGCAAAGGAATAGTTTGGGGCGTGCACAAGTGTGATTGTAGCAGGACATGAAAGTGTGCCATGCAACAGGGCAGCGATTCCAGCAGATGGCACCAGGAGAACATCTGCCTGGCCTCAAGACCTTGACCAAGTTCAAAGCTGGTCCCCTCCACATACCCCTCGTCCTTCCCCACCTCCAGGTTTCAGTAACACCTTTCCTAGATTCTTCAGACCTTTCCAACACTTTGCTGCATTCCCCATTTCCACTCCCTTTTCTGATTTCTCCTGTCCTGCCATCCAAGGTCTTCCTTCTTCATGGTTGGAGAATATCATGCTCGCTCTTTGTCCACCACCAAATTGAAGGGGCAGGGGAGGCTGCGGATGATGGATTCTGAAGTCCAACACAAGTTCAAGCTCTGCTTGAAGGACACCAAACCTTCCTAGAGTTCAAGAAAGAATTCAGCAACGATCGATCCAGATTCAACCCCATGAAGGAATCCAGATTGAAGCTGCCAAACCGGATCTGCTTCAGCTCCCACCTGGGCACCCCATGGCATAATCAGGTTCAGGCGAATGCAGAGTGAAATGCAGTGATTTTCTTTGCACCCTGATCTTTGGGGGTCTTCCTTCTGCAGATACAGCCAGCCAGCCACGAGGAACGGAGGCCGATCTCAGTCAGGACAGCATGAAGCGAAGGCCAGGGGTCCCGAGCCGGTCATTAGCCAGATCATCGACAAGCTGAAGCACATAAACCAGGTGGGTGTTACGCCTTCTCTTGGGGGTTGGAGGCAGGATGTGGGACGGGTGGTTGAATTGGAGTTGCCAAGGTCGGGGAGAAGAGACTGAGCTGGGTTTGCACATGGGGCTAAGCAGCTATGGGATGTGCCATGTTGATTGCAGATTAACATGCAAACAGGATATCCAGGTTTGAAACCACTATTCATGGTTTAACATCCTGCAGGTTAGTTAGTTTTCCTTCCTTCCTTTTCCTTCCTTCCTT
>JAEANM010008350.1:0-17076 GCA_017656035.1 Myanophis thanlyinensis | reverse complement strand
CGGGCAGTCGTGTAAGCATTTCACTGCATATCGTACCATGTATGACTGTGTATGTGACCAATAAATTTGAATTTGAAATTTGAATAAAGCACTAAAGTGGTAATATAAGTCTAAGTGCTATTGCTATTAAGCACTAAGCTTAGCCCAAAAGATCAAGAGCTACATTCCAAAAGTGAGTGAGTGCAGTTTATGATTCCAATGCTGTGGTGAATTCAGGAGTTCTTAAAACATGAAAAGTTGATTTAAGCTTCTATCCCTAAACTTCCTCCAGCACTTGAAAATAAAATAAAAGAGTCATGTTTTGGGTACACAGGTAGTCCTTCATTTACAACAGTTCGTTTAGGGACCATTCAAAGTTACAATAGTTCATTTAGTGAATGTTCAATTCATGTGACCATTTTTCACATTTCTGACCATTGCAGCATCCCCCTAGTCAAGTGATTTACATTTGGATGCTTGACAACTGGTTGGTATTTATGATGGTTGCAATGTCCCAAGATCAGTTGACTCTCTTTTGTGACCTTCTGACAAGCAATGGGGGAAACCAGATTCACTTAACAACCCTAATCTAACAACTGCAGTGCTTCACTTAACAAATATGGCAAGAAAAGTCGTAAAATGGGACAAAACTCAATACATTTCTCATTTAACAACATAAATGCTGGTGCTGGGCTCAATTGTGGTTGTAAATCGAGGACTGCCTGTATAATTCCTAGAGATTAGGAGGACTTCAGATGGAAGCCAATGGTACTTGGTTCCACCCCATCTATGGTTTTAGACTTCGTACAATGAAAAATAAGCTCCCTTCAATGCAGTAGGAATTCCTTCTGAGTGCAAATGAATACAACTAATTTTATAGGAATCAGAAATAAATGGAATTACCTTTTTAAAAAAAAAAACAACCTCATGTAAGTCTATAATGACTGCTTTATCTTTAGTCCTCCTGAAACATTCTGCCACACTTACGATCAGAGTCATTAAAACAGAAGAAATACTTAAATATCTGTACTGAATGACCAGACTGGTGGAGGTTTTTCTTCAGAAGCCACAACAGGAAATATTGAGTGGGTATAATTGACAGAATCAGATGGAAGACATGGGGAGCCTTGCCACTTTTGGGGAACACCAGCTGCTACCATGCTGCTTTTAAACCAAAAAATAAAAATAAAAAATGATTCGGAGCAAGATTTCTTTAAACGTCAAAATGTTTTAAAAAAACTTGTCATTTTATATAAATAAATGTTTATATTATGTATTCTTTCCTGGAATTCTTTGACACACAAACTGAATGTATTTTTCCCCGCAGTGACCAGTTATGGAATTATAGCCTCTATATTTAAAGGATTTATCCCCAGGAATTCTCAATGAAGAACTGTCTTCCGATGGGTCCTAAAAATGTAGCATCTACCTTATGGAACTATCTTCCTGGATTCTGCCAATTAAAATTATTTGATTTAGCATGCCTTCCCTGCCTGAACAATGCGATGGGGAGAAGCTCCATTTGCCACCCGGAGTTGTATAGGTGGCCATATAAAGACAATAAATCATAAACCACCACAGAGAAAAGGAAAGAGTCGTCCTTGGGGTTTTTATTTTGACACACTGAGAAAAAGAGAATTTTGAAGAACAAATAATTTGGGAAGGAAACATTACACTTTCTCTATTCAGCACTTCTGTAGGTTTCCACCTTTGCAGAATAAGATGCCATACTTTGCAATGTAACCCCATCCATTTCAGATTTTTTTTTTCTAGTGCTGATTTCAAAATGTTTTGTGCTCTTCCTTGCCAGCTGCTTCAAAAGTGTTTGGAAGAGAGAAGCATATGTATATCCTTTTAAACAATCACACAACAGCTAATCAAAAGTGTAACACTCACATTAAAGGAAGCCATAAAAGTCTGCCTTTTTGTGAGAGAGATGTCTGGCCAAAATAACTAAAGGTTTGGCTAGAGAGAGTCAGAGAGAGGGGTGCATGTTCGTAGGATGGTGCAAATTTTTCAAAGGCGTGCTTCACTTTGATGAAGGATCAGGTAACGCTCTCCCTAAAAACTGTCCCGTTAATGAGGTTGTCCTACACCTCCAAGAGCAAGCTGAAATGAGCATGGTGCTCACTCTGCTTTGCTCTGGAGAAGAGGCTGCTTTCTTATCAAAGATATTGGCATGCACCATGGAGGGAACGGGCTGCCAGCTCAATTCCTGCAGCCTGGTTTACCCCATTCTTTGGCAAGTTATTACAGAAAAGATCAAATAAAATCAAGTCAAATTTTATTCATCACATGCACAGTCATACATGGTACGAAATGCAGTGAAATGCCTCTACCTTTCCAGGTGTGCCCTTTCATAAGTCCAGGGAGACCTCGTTCTGGAAACAAGGCTTGGATAGAAGGCTCTGAGAGGTAGGAGATGGGAGAAGGTTCCAAACAACCTTGGTTCTTTGCCCACATAGAGCATGTGGTATCCTTGGTGCTCTCTGAATTTGGTTGTTTGACTTGCAGACCAGTGGTAGAATTTAAATATTTTTACTACTGGTTCTGTGGGCGTGGCTTGGTGGGCATGGCTGGAGGGTCATGTGACCGAGTGGGAAGTTTCTGTAAGCAGGGCAATAAAGATGAGGCTAGCAACAACACCAGGATGTTTCTTTCCTGCCTTCCTTACAGGATTAACCCTGTAAAGTGGGGGGAAAAAAAGGAGATTTCTTCTAACAACCGGTTCTCTGAACTGCTTAGAAAATTTACTATCAGTTCTAGCAAACCGGCTGAATTTCACCTCTGTTGCAAATGTTTCTGTACCTGAGTAGTTAACATCGCTAGTGCTCCGATGATGTTACTTAGTCAATCATAAATCACCTGCAAGCAAACAACCATTCTCAGAGACCCCCAAGGACTCCATAGTTCAACCCTGAACTACATATATTCTCTTCTAAAATAGAGCACGTTTCTGCCTCTTTCAACCAGAACAATTGGGTTCCCTCTTGGTATGAATCTCGCTGTCAAAGTCAATGGCAATTGACACTCTACAAATACACACCTACCCACACACTCAACGTACATCCTTGTCTTCTCAATCTTGTTACTCCTTTCTCACTCCCCCTCACCCTTAACAAACTGCATTTATTCCTAATTCAGAATGCGCAAACATCCAGCATAAATACAATAAACGGTGTGTAAATGCTAACTAGCTTCTCAGCAGCTTGCTGTAGTATTCCTTTGCCACTTTTCCCCCTCTTTATTTAAAGCAGATTGAGTAACCAGTACTTGCTCACAGCTGACAAGCAGACTCAGACTCAGAGGGAGGGAGGGAGAGAGAAAAAAAGAGGGAGGGAAAAAAAGAAAGAGGAGTCAACAGAAAAAAATGTTGACAACTGTCAGAAGTGCCCTTTCTTGTGCTGAAATACGGTAACCGGCAAGAGATTACGGTAAATCACCACAGAGGGACCGTAGTGCTGCCTGCATCGGCTCCTACAGCACAGTAAAGTTACTGCTTCTCCTTGACAGTCGAGCAGGGGAACATTATTCACCCAGGAAGAGGGTGGTATTATAAAGCCAGCACTCAGCCACCCTTAGCCATTGGGACAGAGGGAATCCGTGTAATTGTGAGTCATCAAAATATACTGGGAGGGGGTGGGAAGGAGAGGGGATGCTGATTTATTTTTGATTGATTTATTTATTTCATTATTGTTATTTGCAAACAAAGTGTCCCACTGTGCCACTCGGATGACTTCCTGTGATTCGTCCCCCTTTCAACCAGCCTGCAACAGGAGGGTTTCAGGAGCTTCAAGGAGGTAAGTGGAGGGAGATTATTTATGAAAAGAAGTCCTTAGCTAAAGATTATCTACCTGCCTATTTTCCTTCCTTCCTTCCTTCCTCCTTTCCTTCTTTCCTCCAAGTAATGTTGACAAGATTGACAACCTTTTTTTATTCTCTGTTTGGGATATTATGCCTCTATCCTACATTTTGTGGATTTCTCATATTTACTTAATTCCCCGAGTCCATAACAATCAACCAAGAAGAAGTCATGAAGGGAAAATTGACTAGAAATATATGTGGTGATGTTTTATTTTATGTGCATGTCTGCTTATTAATGTTCATCGGGTTCTCACATTTTGTACTGGGTCGCATTACCCCCAAGCTCTTTTTCGGGTGATGTTGAGGGCCACATTTATCATTTCAATTGCCAATTGGCTGTGATATGTTCTCCCACTAAAGGTATGTCTGGATTTTCACCTATTTTTCTCCATTGCAATATAAGCATCATCAGCTTTTTAAAGGAAGAATATAATTCATCCAATTTCACTGCACACATGTTGTGCATCGACGATAAAGGTTTGGACTGGCTTGAATTGAAGAAGGAATATATCTTTTTTGTTAAAAGAAAAAAGGAAAGGAAAACGGCTGAAGTTTTTAGTTATTTTTAAAAAATTACACATTTCAAATCGAATTCACTCCAATTAATTATTAATTCAATTATCATCTTGAGGATATCCAGCAAAGTTTCTATTTCCAGGAAGTTTGTGTCTATTAAAGACAATGGGGTGCTTTTTTATACTGCATGGAGTTTAGCTTATCAGATGGATAGATTATTCTCCTTAGTTGACCAAGCTTCTACCCACAAACATGGAAAAACGGTTGTAAATAGTGAGTCCAAAAGGCCAGAAAATGCAAGGCGCCCAACAGATCTGTACTCTATACTATTTGTATGCGAAACCATTTGTATCCAAAGAGATAAGTGCAATGACCCGTCAAGTCAGAAACAACTGGCAATAACACAATGTTCTGAGCTTTGCTGTTAATTTGACCCATGCTGTAGGAAAGAAAAACTCCCAAGCAAGCCCTAAAGGAATAAAATCTAAGTTTAAAACATCATTTCTAAAGCAGCACTGCTGTGACTTGTGTGTATGTACAATTGTACGTGTATTTGTACTCTACTTATGGGAGACATGCTCAGACTCTTGCACAAATTCATTTTTCCCTGCTATTATTAATCTTATAGAAAATGATAGAAATCCTATAAGAGTTATATGATGTTGTTGTCTATGCAGTTCTTAATTGGGAACAGTCCTTTGGCAAAATCGTAGCTCAGGAACACAAAACATGTTTTGTGTCCTAGGTGCAGTTCTTGGACTGTCCAGTCGTAGCTGGAAGGACACTTTGCGGTTCTTCTGGCTGTCAATGCCATACTAATAGTCCAGGGGTCTAGAATAGTCCTATGTCTTTTGTTTTGTTTTGCTAGAAAAAGCTTATTCAGCCTCTTTTGCATTGCCAGTCCTTTTTGTTCTCTGCCTAATACATTTGGGTTGACAACTTCTTGTTGATGAGCTGTCAGTGGACCCTAAACTTTTTATAGCCTCTGGAATTTCCCCAAATTGCTGCACTGAAATTTGGAAGCAAACCAATCAATTACCTTGGTATGATTTCCAACTGTGTTCTTTTTTTCTGGGAAATAAAAAGAAATCCATAATAGGCTTAACACACCTATTCAGAATTAACCCCTCGAAATCACAACCCATAAACCAGAGTTTCGAAATGTCTCTGATGGCATCAGCTTCAGACTCCAGAAGCACTCAACTTCCAAAGAATAATATCATCATCTATAATGTAACAAATTTAATCAAATGATAAGACTGTTATTTTCTCTCATCAGCCAAAAAGAAAAAGGTTGCTTACCTCTAAAATAAAAGGTAGACAAAGAACCTAGTGACTTCCACGAGCTGTTAATCTATAATTCCCAACACCTCTAGCCATTCTGTCTAACATTAATGGAACTTGGAATCCAACAAAATCTCGAATCCCCAAAGAAGATTAGCCAGACCCAAGATAAAGAAACTGAGACTAAGAAACAGTCTGAGATTTTGCGAAGAAAAGGGATATTTCATGGTTACACAAAGGGAGGAATGCTTGGGCTTAGCATGGTGGGAAGGGAGGGGATTTTTAAAATCTGTGAAAACTAAATGAGGAAATTATGCAACTAACTCCTGTGCTTGCTTATTTGGAGCCCCCAAAACTGAGTCTGTGGAGATATTGATCTGTCCTCTGTAGAGAGAAATGTGTGTACTGATTTCACCAAGGATACATTTCATATTGTGATCTAATGTACAAGCTTAATTGGGACACCAGGAATGACATGTTTCTGCTTGCTTGAAAACATGCATTTACTCAAAACGTCTATGCTATGCCATGCCATGCCATGCCATGCCATGCCATGCCATGCCATGCCATGCCATGCCATGCCATGCCATGAATGCCCAGCATTCTAATCTCAAAACATGGGAAGCTTTATTTTGTCAAATCAGACATACAATCCAATAATGTTTCTTCTTCACTTTCAGAAGTTTTAGATAAGCAGTTGGTTTTTATAGTCATCGTCATTTGTTCCTTTAATTAGAGATCCCCAACTCTAGCCCTGGGTTCTCTTGCATGTGTATTACAGCAGGCATCATCTATGCCAAAGGTGTTTTTTACTGAGCCCAGAGCTAAATCCAGATATTTCAAACAGATCATTCCCTGACTGACACACCAATCAATCTGTTTTGATCAGCCCAAATAAAAACTAGGCTGCAAGGAGAATTCCATACATAGTAAGCATCGCATCTCAAATCACAAGAGGGGCTTTCTCAGCTATCCTCCCGGTTAACGTAAGGCTCATTTGCAATGTAGAGGAGGGAATGGAAGAGAAATCAATGCGATATCAGTTCTCTTATGTTGCAAACTCCTGTGAGGTTAGCATGGAGATGTCCACCCTTTCTTCTTAACATAAAGCTGCAGACAGTTTTCCTGGCAACAGAGTTTAACTGCACAAAGGCACCCATAGACCTGCTTGTTCTAAGAGACCCAATGCTGTCTTTCTTTTTTCCCTGGGGGAAGGGGGCTGCAGGGTAATCAATGGCCAATTTGTCAGAGAGCAACATTTTTATTGCCCAGGATTCAGAGGTGTGTTTGACTGAAAATCATAAGCAATCAGGCTGAGGAGCATCAACTGATGAGCAAGCAGTGTTGCCGTCAATAGCAGTCTGTACGCGATGATAAAAGCCGAGTACAGTTTGATTCCTAATTTTGGGAAAATGTTATCGTCAGGATATTTGCCAGCCAGAAGCCCAGTGTTTGAAATGTGTTTTCTCCTTTTGACTTCTTTAGGAAACAGCTCATCCATCAAGCAGAAGAGCAGAGCGCAGCATCTCCTCTGAGTTCCTAGCAGGTCCATACCCATCATTCCTTAAAAGGATTATATACCAGGTCAAAGGCTCACAACTTTACAATTATTACAGCTTCTTTGGCAACTTGGAATCATAAAGTTAGTCATGGATGAAAAGACTAGACCTTGAGAAGTGTCAACTAGACTGGCAGATAGCAATCTTCTTTCACCTGGGAAGAGTTTTCAAAATCAAAGATGAAGAAGACATAAGAAAAAGCAAAGAACACTCTGCTATTATTTGTGCTGCATCTTTCCACGAAGAACTTTTAAAGAGCCTGGAAGTTGATGGCCTTTCTACAAAACTGCAATTTTCCTTGCTTGGTAACAAAAAAACATCTTGTGGTTCAATGGGTATTATTTTAAAAACTAAACAGCAGCTAAGAAAGAGGTCTTTAACTCAGTTTTTAATATGGTCTCATCATCGAACATCCAGCAAGGTATGGTAAACTTCAAAGAGACTGTTCTAAAGAGAACCATTATAATTGCTTTGAAATTATTTATGGGACAAGAAATTCCTATGTTTATCTTCAGTGCAAATGCAAAAAAAGAGATGCGGATTTTCAAATATGTTCATTAGTCTAGGATTTTGCTCTCTCCTCTGCATTTATAAAGCCAGATTAGTATTTCCAATTAGTTTCTATCTACAATGTGGAAATAAAAGCTTCTCCCAACACTACCAAATATTTGCTCTTGGCTCTTTCAAAGAAAGGGCAGAGAGTAATCACAAACACACTGGATGAACATTAACCAGTTTTGATAATGGGACTGACCTCTGAGAACATCTCTGCCCCTGACTGCTTCAATTGCACCCAGACTGTGGAGCAAGTAAATATTTCCAAGGCCATATTATTAGGAGTCATCTTTGGAGGGCTGATTGTTTTTGGGGTCCTGGGCAACATTGTGGTTATCCTTTCAGTGGCCTGTCACAAACATCTGCAAAGCGTAACCCATTACTACATTATCAACTTGGCTGTGGCTGATCTCCTCTTGACTTCTACTGTTCTCCCCTTCTCTGCCATTTTTGACATCCTGGGCTACTGGGTTTTTGGGAGGATCTTCTGCAACCTCTGGGCAGCTGTTGATGTTCTGTGCTGCACAGCTTCCATCATGAGCCTTTGTGTCATCTCTATCGACCGATATATTGGAGTGAGCTACCCACTGAGGTACCCGGCCATAGTGACGGAAAAAAGAGGCCTCTTGGCTCTGCTGTGTGTGTGGGCATTATCACTTGTGATATCCATAGGTCCCCTCTTTGGCTGGAGACAACCAGCTCCAGAAGATGACAAAAGCTGCGAGATCAACACTGACCCAAGTTATGTATTGTTTTCCGCTCTTGGGTCCTTCTATCTCCCCCTGGTCATCATTCTGGTGATGTATTGCCGGGTATACGTGGTAGCCAGAAGGGAAAGCAAAGGATTGTCATGTGGCCTGAAGACTGAGAAGTCCCATTCAGAAGAAGTGACTCTACGTATCCACCGCAAGAACAACACCGAAGCCGCAGGAGCTACCCCGACCACCAAGCACAAATCCAATTTTTCTGTAAGGCTTCTAAAGTTCTCTCGGGAAAAGAAAGCAGCCAAAAGCTTGGGAATAGTTGTGGGATGTTTCATCCTGTGTTGGCTTCCTTTCTTTTTAATCATGCCAATTGGTAAGTAAAATATAAATACATTGGCCAATGAGAATGTGGGATTGCTTGTGTGGTGTGGATACTTCTCTGAATATCTGAGATTCTAGATGACTTCTTCATCTGACGTGAATGAGGAATGTCTCCCTGAGTAGAGTCATATATAGAGTAATTTATGAGGTAAGAGTGATGTTATTTCTGTACTCCTGGGTCCTTTTTCTTTACTGTTGAGGATGTACATATACAGAGTTAAGCAGCTAGGTGATTACTGGTACTGGCAAAAAGAAGTTGTTGGGGTTTTGCACCGGTCATAAGGCTCTAGATAACGCAGAGGATAATTCTCATTTTTGAGAAGAAATTCAGATATCACATCCTGTTTGAGTCATAATGAAAACAGGAGAGGATCAGACAAATGTGGCTCACTGAGCATCATTCCATGAAATCCTCATGTTTGTGGGATTTACTTTTTAAAACTAGGATATTGAGCCCAACCATTCAGAACCTGTAAGGATATATATGATCTTAATTAATAACAGAATGCCTCTGGGAACATAATCAGGCTAGGAATTTGTGATCCCCACACAAGAGCCAAGCTCACAATTCTTTTCACCCAAAACTCCACCCCTTGCTTCTCCTCAAACATTTATTATTATTTTCAACAACTTAGTTTACAGGCAATGAGCAATAAATCAGCTGTTTTGATGGTTAAGTAAATGGCAAGAGTTTTTGACTTCTAGACTTCTGAAGGTCACCCAAACATCTATCTCTCTACACATACAACTATCTCCACATCTATTTGGGGTTAACCTTTTACAAAGTCCAGGTTACATTTGAGTAAACATACACAGAACCAATCTTCAAAAGATTTACTCTCAAGATAAAGCTTTGGATTGCATTGAACTCGTCTTAACATCATTTGTAAGGGATTATCTTTTCTGTGATTTTCAAACAGTTTATCTTTCTGTCAAATGTATGAAACCTACTTTTGAGGGGTTTATCAAAACTCTTTTAGCACCTGTTGCTGGAGAAAATTGTAAAAAAAGGTCATGGACAACCCAATCCAACAAAACACTAATTTAGGGGAGACAATTCTTTGATTCTCTTGTGTATGTTGGGTTGTACAAGAAATAAAAACATTAAAAATGAGTAAGATACCAGTAAAAGGTCTTAATGTGTGTGTTTTGGAAATGAAAGTGAGCAATTGCACAAACAAAGTGCATCTGGAAACAGTTCAAATCCTGCTTTCCATCGATGTCATTCCCCGCTTAGAAGGAATGTTGATATTTGTTTTAAATGCCGGATATGATAAGGTTGAGGTGTCCTATTTGATCTCCTTCAAACAGGTCAAGTGCCTTCCATAATTTAGAATAGGGAACTTCAAACTTGGCAACTGTAAGACTTGTGGACTTCAGCTCCCAGAATTCCTCAGCTATACATGCTGGGTGGAGAATTCTGGGAATTGAAGTCTACAAGTTTTAAAGTTGCCAAATTTTGAGACTCCTGATTTAAATATTTGGATGGCAATCATACTGCTTGGGTACAGCTTAGAGTCCACTAACAAATAAATGTTTGTTGATTAAATGATTAAATTATTAAATGCTAATCAGCTGAAGAAAAAAACTGAATGTAGGATGGGATTCTTCTGTGAACAGATAACAATAGATTCAAGAAAAAAGGAGCATAATTCTAAAAACTGGTGGTTTTAGCCCAGTTAATCTTCAACTGCCTGATTGTGGCCAAAATGTGCAGAGGTGAAAGAAAGCAGAACAATAATAAAAATATTAACAACAGTGGAAAATAGCAATTAGCCATGTTATTTGTTGATTTAGTAGCCACTTTTCTAATTAGGATTTCTAATTGAGTGGAATCCTTGAGTGGATTCATAGCTCTCAAAGAAGTAATTTATATATAGGAGTCTATGTCAATGCCCAGTATTTATTGGTTTTTAAAAGGCAACTTTTCTTTGTAATGTTTACTAGATTTTTTTTTAAATTGATATGAAAGTCAGTTTTAATAACAGCCAAGTCACTTTGGGGAACAAATTTTATTATAAAACCAATAGACTGTGGTAGTGTCATTTAGTAGCTGTTAATTGCAGATGGTTTATGGTGATTATTTGAAGTTCCTCCTTAATGGACTGCCACTTGGAATTATGAAACTATGTGCTTCCAGATATATTGTGTGTGCATTTTGTAAGATATATGAGATGATGTTTCTCAAGAATGCTGCAGCCTATTGTGGATGGAAACTGTTACAGGAATTCTGAATATCACATACCTACAACTGTGATGGACAATCCTAGCAATGTTATTTTTAGCTTGGAGTCAAAATAAGTGTGTTGAACAAATCATATCAAATATTTCTGATTTATATAATTATCACTTATGTTGTCTGTTAAGATTCTCAGTCATCCAGGTCGCAATTGTCTCAGATATGCTTTCTTCTTCAAAAGGCAACTGAACTATTTTTTTTTCTTTGAAGAAGAAGAAAACAACAAGAAGAAACATCTTCCTCAAAAAATAATAACCCAGTTGACTTTTGAACAAAAAGCACCTTTGAGCTAACACTTGTGTTTTAATTTTTCCTATTCAAAACTCTGAGAATTATTTTTTTCCTCTTTTAAACAGTTTCTGCTACATCAATTGTAATCCAGACCTATAAAATATAGGTTTCTACAAAGCAAAAAATACAATTAAAAATGGCCAAGAACTGCGTACAATTCTTCTTCCTATTTTGGAAATACTCTGAATGAAACATCTTTTACAAATTCTGGATATTGAATTAGTTCTAGTTCATACTCATTAGAGCTTTAAAATTGCCAGCATGTTAAATCCTAAAGTGTGGTGGAGCATGCCCAGAAGGGTAGATTGATTAAGCAGTTTTTAAATGCTGGCATCTTATTCTAGGAAGTTCATATGCCAAGAGTGATTTAACAAAGTTCATCAGATGCAGCCTGGTTCAATTAATTTTAAAAAGAGGTTAATCTACTTTTGCTTAACTTATTAAACACATCATACCTACAATAGTTTGGGGTTGAAATAAAAGAGACTAGACAGTAATAGCTGAGAGGAATAGGAGAAAGGATTAATTGGAATGGCAGAATTTCATTTAATACAAACAATAAGTTTTGTAATCCATTTTATTATTTTATTACTGTCAAATAGCAAACTCCGTTTAGAAAAATTCAGGTTTTGGTAAAAGTGCTAAATTCTATCCTTCAATAATTTCAAGGACTTGTGTTCAACAAAGTTAATTATCTTAGTAATTAAAATATTATTTAACTTCAGGTATGTCCTTCAATTATTAATTCCATTCATTCTTTTCAAGGGACAAGATGAATTGTTTCAGGCTCATACTTTTTTTAATTAATATTTAATTGTTCAGCAACCTCTGGAAATGCCTTTCTGTAGATTATCAGTTCACCAATAGTTTTTATGTCAATGTTTTGTTTAAACACCTTTGAAAAGCCTTTGAAAATTCAGTTCAACAAATGAATCTTATTGTATTTTTTTTCTTCCTACAAAATTAATTAATTTATCTTAAAAATCTTCCATTATGTACACATCATCAAACAGTGAAATTATTAAACCCAAAGAGTAGCAGTTTAGTAATCACAATTTGGGATTATGTGAACAGCTGGTACAAATAAATATTATGATTAGTATGTGTATTAGAAACAATTGAGTGCTAGGTTTATTTATTTTTCTTCTTTTAAAATGATTGTTTATCCATCATAAAAGGCAAATAACAAATAAGTTAATGATTAAGAAATACTGCCAGTGAGCCTGTTACTCTAAAAATAAAAACATAGTAACACGAAAAGTTCATTCTTTAAAGCAGCTCTCTTTAAATTATTTTTATTTATTTATTAAATTTATTTGATGCCTATCTCATTACAAGGTGATTCTTATGTTCTTATGTTTAATAAGATATTCCTGCTAGTAAATTGTAGCTTTACCAGAACTCATATACATTATCTTCTAAAAAAATAATTGCATTATTCATAGTTACTCAATTGATAGGAATCCACTGTTAATGCATTTATTGATGACTTTTCTATTTGGTTGAAGATTTAGAGATGCTGACTAAATTTGCTTTCATATTCTGATTTTGAATTTGGCATCACATATGAACCTCCTACTCCATAGTTGTTTATTAAACAAATTGTGTTGAAGCAAACATCGCTTTGTCCAGCCTTGGAGTTCATTTCAGTAGTACTTATGTTAGAGATGTTTAATCAAGAAGTGAACAATATCCCAATCAAAGAACTGCCAAGTAAGCCAGCAATAAACCCAACCAAAAATCCCACACCCTACCACATCAAAACCACTCCCACCAACACTGACAGAACAAGCCAATAAAATATAAATTGAAAGCAGAGCCCACTCCCATAGTAGCACTGGGGATGTTACCTAGTCTGGGTAATGAAACCTCTGCAAGAAAATAGTCAAGTTCAGGAACCACCAAGGACCCCTCATTTCAACCCTGAGCTACAAATATTATCTATCAGTTTGTGACTTATAAGAGACATGTTAACAAAGTAGCCAATCAATAGGCATAGCAACAGATCAGCCAATGGAGACAGAAAGGAACCTGGGCGTGGCTGAGTCTGTGCTGAGCTCTGAAACTCTAAACTCCTCTCTTCTGCTTGTGTTGGCTACCACGTTGGAAAACCCTGTTTTGGGGTATTGTATATTTACTTCATGCTATATTATATATAAAGACAAGTTTCTTATATATAATGGAATCCTGCTGAATCAGTTACTTGTGTGTGCTTCTGAATGTGATTGCTGCTGCAAACTATCTTTTATTGAAATGTTTCTATGTACAGATAGTCCTTCACTTACAGCCATTTGTTTAGCAAAATCGCTTAACGGTACAACAGCATTGGAAAAAACAGTGACTTACAAGGGGTCATTGCAATCACACCATTCACAGCATCCCCGTGGTCACACAATCAGAATTC
The DNA here is from genome assembly GCA_017656035.1 of Myanophis thanlyinensis. Taxonomy (NCBI): domain Eukaryota; kingdom Metazoa; phylum Chordata; class Lepidosauria; order Squamata; family Homalopsidae; genus Myanophis; species Myanophis thanlyinensis. The sequence continues at coordinate 3,300 of JAEANM010008350.1, read as the reverse complement.
AGGCAGTTGGCAACTGGCATATATTTAGGAAGGCTGTAACATCCTGGAATCATGTGATCACCATTTGTGATCTTCACAGCCAGCTTCCGACAAACAAGATTAATGGGAAAAGCTGGATTGGTTTAACAACCATGTGATTCACTTAACCACTGTGGTGATTTGCTTAACAAGCGTGGCACAAAGGTTGTAAAATCAAAGCACAACGCTCCCAATTTTGGTCATAAGTCAAAGACTGCCTGTATTTTCTTTCCAGTCAACCAGGTTAACTAACGTGAAAGGTTGATTAAAAGAAGTAGAAGATAACCATGAGGTTATCCAGATATTTCCATAACTTAATCTTGGCACGGGGGACTCTCTTTTCTTTTGGTAAGAAAGCTAGCCTTCAGTTTTGATTTTTTTTCCCCTTTCAAATTCTAGGAAGCTTCCAGAGAGACTCCATTTAAATCATGCAGTTCAAGAGCTATAATCAAATTTCACTTTCCCTTTAGAGCAATCACTGAAGTCTGGCAAATATCCTGAGGGTAACATAGCTAAGTTTCAACAAAGGGAAGTCATCCCAAGGCTTAATTTTGTGGGCCCTAGTTGTCATAATATTAGAATATGGTTGCCAAGAAATCATAAGCATATGCAAAAAAAAAAAAAAAGATTAGACAGTGTTTCCCTTTCCCCACTGTGAATAGAGCACCGGAGTAAAATTCTTGCTGTACAAGTTCTTAAGTGAAATGCTTCTCATTTTGAAATGTAAACCCTCATAACTAGGAGCCCTTATAAGGACAGTTGCCTACAGAATTTCTATCTTTGCAACGTTTCACATTACTTTAGAATCACGTTGCTTGTCTTTCTTCTCAAGACTGGCCCTTGACAAAGGCAATGGAGCAAGTGTCTCTCATCAGAAACTACTCCTGATCTGAGACATAAATTACAATAATGGCAAGATTCCTGTAAGAAGATCTGGTAGACTTCTCAGTAAGCAAACTTCAGAGTTATATACAAGGGAGATAAAAAGGAACTGCATTCCTCCAGATCCCTACTTGGGGATACATTGACCAATTTTCTAAGATCTGTCTGTGGTGGTGTGCAAGATTATTATTTAACTGAGAGCCACATCAGCTTTGAGTAGAATACCAGCGGGTCTCCTTCCAAAATTTGAAAGCATTGGGCCAGTAATTGGATACTTAGCTCTATCTCAAGAGAGATGGTGGTTAAGAAATATGAAATATAAACAAATAAATAAAAATCCAAGTCAGTTATTGTAGGAGGAGGAGAGGCAGAACCTGGGGGTGGAGTCAAGAGAGGAATCAGTCTGGCATCTTTATGTTGTCACAAGCGACCCAAGTTCAGCCTCCCTTGAATTCTGTTGATTCTTATTTAGTGACAATTTAGTACTGATCATTAATTGACTAGATTCTTGTGTATAGACTTGAGCAATAAATCTTTTGAAATAGAACATGTGATCCGGATTCCTTGCACCTGGCAGTTACAGATCTAACAGTTCATATATCATGCTAATCTTGGTTAATTTTTTGTGGCTTAGCATGATGCAGAGTATTGTGCAACTCAGAAAATGGGTTAATTCAGTAGCCAGTTTAAGCATCTTATATGATTTCATCTACTATTGGTTTAAATTGTATTTACTGTTAAAATTAAATAAATAAATATAGAGGGAATATAGACAGTTCCCATATCTTAAAGCATTTCACCTACTTGGTTACATTAAAAAAAAAAACAGTTCCTGACCAATTTTAGAAGGGATAGGAATCTGTTTCCAATATTTGTTCTTGGGAAAATGCACAATTTGGGGACAATGCTCAGATTTTTTATGGCATACCCCAATAGGTGTGCTCTAATAATGGCATTCCCCCCCTTTTAACTGCCCTTTGTCTCAGAAGATCAGGATATCCCATTACTCAATCTCAAATACATTATATAAAATATACCAGTAGAGCCACATTGTTATGACTGGAACCTTTTTCACCCAGGAATAGACCACACCTAGGCACAGAAAGTATATTTGTTCCTTCCTGGCTTCTTAATCAATTCAAAATTCTACTTTCTATTTAAGAAGACTAAGGTTGGCCAGAGCTAAATACATAGCTGACTCGGTTCCCTTGCTCCTACTATATTTGTTCTGGCTTCCACGAATGAATAATTAGCATATTTGGTTTTTTTTAACTTCTGGTGTTGTTGGGATGTAAATTGCCTTCTGAGTTATGAATGGAAATGAAGCTTAAGAGGAGGGGCAGAACAGGGGGATAGAAATGCAAGCAATGGAAAAATCAGCTTTGCTCAATGGTTAGGATGAAGGATTCTCAACTTGAAAGATCTCCCAGATTGTTATAATGATAAAAGTGGAGTGACCAGATGATGGGAAGAGCCCTAACCATAACTTTGGAGGAAAGGTAGGCTATAAATAATGATTAGGTACCAACATGTCATTACCAACATAGATATTGATATAACAAACTGTCTCCAGCCTACTTTTTTTGTTGGTTTTCCAGTAGTGCATCCAATACCACTGTAACTTACTCTATCCATCTTGCTGCTGATCAACCTCTTCTATCCCTTTTCTTCCACATTTCCCAGCACTATAGCCTAATTTGTAAAATAATGAGGCATTAAGCTGATTGTTAAAGCTCTGACAAGTTTAGGAGCAGAACATTCAAATGAAGATACCAACATTCACAGATATTTTTACAGAGACACTTTCTTCTCACTGCTTACCATATCAATGTCATTTTCCCTCTATGTTGCCATTTGTTCCACAGTTCAGTAAATAATGGATGAAATTCAAACTTCTGAAATAACTGATGCATTCAACTTGCATTCATCAGTTTCACTACCTTGAATGAGAAAAAAAAACTCATCCATTTTATCACTCCAGGCACTAAACCATATTTGGGATGGAATATCGGTGGGTGCTTCAGACCATTCTCTGCCCCTTTTAAAAAATGGAAATATTAATGTTATTTGTTCATCTGTTTATTGATTTATATCCAGTTGCTTTCATCCTACCTTTGCCCCAGGAGTTAAAAATAATATGCACAGGATAATGTCCTTTTTTCTCTTCGTATAGCAGTATTTGGGGGAAGACAGAGCCAAGGAAAAGTAATTGGCTCAGTCCCCTGAGGTTAGATTTGATCCTGAATGTCCTGCATCCTAGTCCAGAGGTGGGCAAACTTGGCCATTTTGTGACTTGTGGACTTCAACTCCCAGAATCCCTCACCCAGCTTTTGCTCTCTCAGCCAGCTTTTGCTGGCTGAGGGATTCTGGGAGTTGAAGTCCACAAGTCACAAAATGGCC
>JAEANM010008349.1:0-17076 GCA_017656035.1 Myanophis thanlyinensis | reverse complement strand
GGAGCCCCATGTAGAGAGCATTGGCATAGTCCAGACAGGAGGTTACCAGGGCAGAAGTGACTGTGCGAAGGGCACCCTGATCCAGAAAGGGGCGCAACTGGGCGATCCGGCGGACCTGATAGAAAGCCCCCCTGGAGACGGCTGTGATATGTGAAACCTTGGAGGTCTTCTAGCCCAGCCCCCTGCTCAAGCAGGAAAACCTATACCTATTTCAGATATATGACTGTCTAGTCTCTTCTTAAAAACCTCCGGTGATGGAGCACCCATGATTTCTGAAGACAAGCTGTTCCATTAATTGTTCTCACTGTTAGGAAATTTCTCTTTAATTAAAAACAGTCATAAAATCAGACCTCCACTGGTCATATGGATATCTCAACTTATGACAGTCACAATTTATGACCAAAATCCAGTCCCAATTGCAATCATAAGTCAAGAACTGCCTATATAATCTAACTGATATGCTAGATTCTATGCTACTGGAAGAGTCTGTTGCTTCTACATAGTTTCAAGATCCTTAAAATATCTAAGAATTTGATATGTCTCAAATATCTGTCATGAATCTAGAGCAGGATTATCCTGTTCTCACACTCCAGCTATGAGGTTTTCCTGCTATACAGTTTTTGCTTAACAGGATAACAAGAGTTGGAAGACACCGTGGAGGTCTTCTAATCCAACACCTTGATCCAGCAGGAGGCCCTATTACATTTCAGACAAAAGACTATCCAATCTCTTCATTAAAACCTCCAGTGATGGAGCACCCACAACTTCTAGAGGCAAGCAGTTTCACTGGTTAATTGTTCCCACTGTCAGGAAATTTCTCCTTACTTCTAGATTGGTTCTCTCCTTGATTAGTTTTCATTCATTGCTTCTTATTCTGTCTTCTGGTTCTTTGGAGAATAGGTAGACCCCTCTTTTGTTTGTGGCAGTCCTTCAAATATTGGAACACTGCTATCATGTCACGCTTAGTCCTTTCACTAGACTAGACAAACCCAATTCCTGCAACCATTTTTCATATGTTTTTAAAATATTTTTATTGAATTTTAAAAGTATTTACATGATAACAAGCACTTTAACCACACTGTGACAAATAAATCTTATAATTATTTACAATCCTTATCTTTCATTCCTATATTTATAATCTATCCATTTATACAGATTATTCCGGACCACGTAATATTCTTTCTCCTCTTTTCCTTTCATTTTTAGCATGTCTGTCCATTTCTGCACTTTCAAAAATTTTACCAATGACCATCTCCATAGATGGTCTATTTTCTTGTTTCCAATTTTGTACATACACAATTCTTGTAGCTGTTACAATATGTATAATCATGTATTGGAGGTGCCTTTGAATTTTGGGGTCAGTCATGCCTAATAAGTATGCTTCTGGTTTTAATTTGATTATTACTCCTGTTATTTCATCTATACAATTTTTAATCTGTTCCCAGTACCTAGTGGCTTTCTGGCATTGCCACCACATATGATAGTATGTTCCTTCTTTATTTTTACATTTCCAGCATTCTGGCTTCATGTTAGGATACATTTTAGCCAGTCTTGCTGGTGGCAGATGCCATCGATAAAGCATTTTGTATAGATTTTCATTGTACGCCATCGACAATGTCAACCTATTCTCCAAAGAACCAGAAGACAGAATAAGAAGCAATTAATGAAAATTAATCAAGGAGAGAACCAATCTAGAAGTAAGGAGAAATTTCCTGACAGTGGGAACAATTAACCAGTGGAACTGCTTGTCTTTAGAAGTTGTGGGTGCTCAATGGATTCAGAAATCCCTTTCCCTGATATAGCTTAGCTTTTTCAATGAATGTTTAAAGCTGTGCTTAAGTTCAAGGTAGAGGTGGGGCTACATCAGTGATCGGCTCTGAGTCCCTTCTTGTTTGCTATGGTGATGGACAGTTGACAGATGAGGTCAGACAGAAATCCCCGTGGACAATGATGTTTGCGGATGACATTGTGATCTGTAGTGAGCAGAGAGCAGGCGGAGGAACACCTGGAAAGGTGGAGGTATGCTCTGGAAAGAAGAGGAATGAAAGTCAGTCACAGTAAGACAGAATGCATGTGTGTGAATGAGAGGGAGAGAAGTGGAACAGTGAGGTTACAGGGGGCTGAGGTCAAGAAGGTGCAGGAGTTTAAGTATTTGGGGTCAACAGTCCAGTGTGACAGGGAGTGTGGAAAAGAGGTGAAGAGGTGAGTGCAGGCTGTTTGGAATGGGTGGAAAAAGGTGTCAGGAATGTTGTGTGACAGAAGAGTGTCAGCAAGAATCAAAGGAAAGGTGTACAAGACAGTAATAGTACCAGCTATGCTGTATGGATTAGAGACTGCAGCAATGAGGAAAAGACAAGAGGCAGAGATGGAGGTAGCAGAGATGAGGATGTTGAGGTTCTCTTTAGGAATGGACAGGATTAGGAATGAGCACATCATAGGGACAGCTCAGGTCAGCTGTTTTGGGGACAAGGTCAGAGAGGTGAGATTGAGATGGTTTGGACATATAGAGAAGAAGCATAGTGGTATATTGGTAGAAGGATGTTGGAGATGGAGCTGCTAGGCAAGAGGTCAAGAGGAAGGCCAAAGAGGAGATATATGGATGTGCTAAAAGAGGAAATGAAGTTAATTGGGGTGAGAGTAGAGGATGCTGAGGAGTTAGGTGGAAACAGATGATTCACTGTGGCGACCCCTAATGGGAACAGTCGAAAGAAGAAGTTTAAAGCTGTACGTAGTCATATTTGCTTTTAGATATGAGCCAGCCATTCTAGAAGTTTGTCAGCATGCTTCATCAACACAGTTCTTCAGGAAGCAAGGAGGTGTTTGAACAATGAACAAATAGGAATCCCATGAGAATCAATCAATCAAAATCAGGGATAATTGGTAATTTCAAATAGTCACTATGGCCTCCTCTGCTGAAAGGCTTGGAATACTAACCAGCTTTCAGAGCAGTGACTTCTGGAAATTAATCCAATCTGAAAAACATGGCAAACAGATTCTGAACACTGGCCCAGCACCCCTGCCAATCAATGCAATATGATCAGATAGTGATTTGTTCATGACAAAGGAGTCACAGCAGGTTCTCCCAATCACAGATTATTATTGGTAATGTAGTCTGGCCCAAGATGTGCCTGTTTGATGAGTGATATTTATTTAAATTTATATGCAACTTAATTCCCAATGACATCAGGATTGATACACAGAGAGAAGCAGCAGACAGGTGATACGATCCCAGACTTCAGACTCCCTCCCATACTAGACAGAGGTTAAAGCCTTGGCCAAACTGCCCATCAGGGAAAACCATAAGCATACTGACTGGGCACTTTGAGCAGCTGAAGTCCATGCAACCTAAAGTTGCTGAGGTTGCAGAATACTGCTCTGCTCTCCACGCTGGGCCTCAGTGAAAAGCTGACCTACCTGTCTGGGCACGTCTCCTGAAATGATTGTCACTGGTCTCAGAATATTCCACCCAATATTTTGCTGATCTTTCTCCTGAATACATAATCCATAAATAAGATGAAGGCCCATCCATTAATAATATCCCCAATATTTAACAATAGCAAAACTAACTAAAAAAAATGCACACTTGCTAACTGAATTCCAAGCTCTTCCTTTTTCATATAATAATAAACCACACTTCAAAACAGCCACAATTCTTCTGCAAACTACTCCACCAACCAGAAATGGATGCAACAATGACAAGAATATCTCCAGTCATTGTTTACTCAACTTACTCTAACAAAACAGAACTTTCCAAAAATTCTTCAAACTTCAAATTATGACTCTGATTTAGAAGTCATTCCATTTCTTCTCTTTTTAGAAGTTATCTTTTCTCTCATATTACCTTCCTTCTGATATGTCCACCACCATATTCTTTACCTATCCATCCTGATCCTTGGAAGGTCCACACTTTTCTTCCCTAGTCAGCTACAGTTGTAAAAAGAGCTTCCAGAATTATTGTAACTCATACACTCAAAAGCTAATCTTAAAAAGCTGAGTGGCACTGGCAGTTGGATGCTGTTTTCTACTGACTGGTAGTTTCTGCTGTGAGGCATACCATCATTTGATGAGACCAGTGGGATGATTGCAGAAGAAGTTAAGAGAGAGAAAACTTTCTTGTCTGAATAAGCCAAGTGATAGATTTTGTATTGGTATCACATTATGGGTGTATGCAGACAATAAGGATTCTGATTTCCTTTTTCCCATTCCTGTCAATTAGGGAAAAGTAGGGAGAGCAGCCACCATTCAAATCAACATTGTTCCTTTAAGGTGGAAATAATAGTGCATATGAACTGATGAAATGAGGATGGTTCTTCTGCCTTGTGACTGTCACTGACTGTTCTTTTTAGGTAACTGTGAAATTACAAACCCAATAGCAAATCCATTCCAGAATTTTTCTGTATCCCTCTCTTAGGGCAACTCAGATCAAGACTTATTCTTGGGATAATGCTCAAGTTATTCTGGTCGGGAACAAGTGTGACCTGGAGGATAATCGAGTAATACCAACTGAAGATGGCAAGAGACTTGCTGATGAACTAGGTTTGTTTTGTCTCTTATATGCGAACACCTCTAGATTAGATTGCTCCCTCAATCTCATACCCAACAAAACAAGAAATGCCTCCCTCCCTCTCTTTCTCCCCTCCCACTTTTGGGCTTGTTTGTGTGTTTGGTTGTTTGGACATTTCTTCTTCTTTCAGGTTTAGAATTCTTTGAAGCCAGTGCCAAGGATAATATCAATGTCAAGCAGGTCTTTGAGCGCTTAGTGGACATAATATGTGAGAAGATGAATGAGAGCCTGGATGCAAGTTCTGGCCTTAACAGCATCAATCACAAGAACACTGCCCTGAAGGAAACATCAGCTTCACAGTCCAACAGTTGTTCCTGCTAGACAGAACTTTGCCCACCCCTGAGACCTGCAGTGCCTCGCTGCTCTACATAAATGAGAAGGAAGATTCAGCAGATTGCACATCTCCTTTGGCTGCCGGTTGGCTCATCTCCCTGTTTGCCTCTGGCTATGCCTGTTTGACCTCTGACAGCATGGATCAGTTGCCTCCCCTCCTTTTCTCTGCAGCATGATTGGCCTTTTCTGACAAAGGAGTATGATTTCCTTTGCATATATGCACTTCAGTTTACACTCCCAATGACAACATGTCTTTGCAACCCAGACAAATCAGGCCTCTCTCTGGCACTGTGCCCAACTTTCTCCCCACTCTTTTCAAGATTCTAGTGCCAGTTCTCTGATTTGATTGCTTTCACTTAGTGACTAGGAATTGAGCAATTTGTCTCATACTGTATGTAAGCTGGATCTGCATAAGCATACTTCCTCCCCATCTTGCCTTTTCCCAGTTTAAATCCTGCATCGGTTTAGTTAATCCATGCATTTGATTAAGTGAGATGCAGTTCACAAAATTTTATGCCTTTTAATAACATGGGTTTTTTTTTAATTGGAAAGGGCTTATGTTATTCCTTCTGATTTTCTGCCAAATTCAGCCTTCTGCAATTTTCTCTGTCTAAAAAATAAATCCCATGGCACTTTGAAGTTGGATATCCTCATTCAGCCAGCCCTTAAGAACTAGATGTGGGTGAGAGAAATATGTGTGGAGAATTCTGACAGTAGGTTTTTCTCTTCAGAACTGTTTACCATAAGATGGATCATGCTTAATCAGAAAGCATCCCATTGATCCAATCTCTTGAGTATATAAAAATACCAAAAGGAGGGGGAGCAAGCAACCTTTTAAACCTGGGAGACCAGCTTTCTCTTTCTGCTGTGTCTGGCTAATAAGACTGCAATGTCACCAGATAAGGCAGGGCTGAAATCTAACTCCACCAGTGGGGAAAAGTTTGGAGCAATGAAGTTTTTAAGTGGAACTGGCCTGTTTTAAAGTTCACCAGATCTTGAGTTTAACATAGAACGTAGAATCATCAGGCTGGAAGGAGCCTTGGAGGTTTTCTAATCCAACCCTCTGCTCAAGGCAGGAGCTTTATGCCATCCCAGTCAAGTGGCTGATGGTTAATCTCTTAAAACACTTCCCAATTAAACAAAAGTAAACATATCTGCTATAAATGGGATGCTTAGAGGCACAGGTGCCACCTTTGGATTGCCTATTACTGTTAAGCATCCATTGCTAACCATAAAGATATCAAAATGTGTATTGTGATATCATGACATAAACTCTACCCTTTTCTGTTCAATATTGCAGACTATAGTAAGTTACATCATTACACATTGGTGCATTTTTGGCCATTTGCCTTCCTTTCCCCTCCTAAAAACCAGCCTTGGGTTTTCCTCTTGCCTCTCAAATTGAAGAGACATCCCAAATTCCTGTTGACACAGTTCAAAAAGGCCCTTAACAAAGTGTCTCACAAAACATCAAGGGAATTGACATTTCTGTCTTCCAGAATAATGTTTGTAAGACCTCACTGGCTGCGAAGCTTAATTTGTGCATTTAGTCTGTAACAGAGTTCACTCTCCAGCTTTTAGGCTCACATATTTCTCTCCCCATCATGCTGGATGTTGTCATTAGAGCTTCCTTACCTACAATCAAGAATCTTTATATTATATTCCAGTAGAACATTCAGCAGATAGTTTATTGAGGAGAGGGAACATAATGCATGGACAACCGTAATGCACTGTTGTCACAATTACATGCTGTAGAAGTTGAACTAAAACATTGTTCACTTCTCTTGGTCTAGTTTCAGGTCTTCAGACTTGGTGATTGAGGGTAGAGAGGAGAGAATTGCTATTGTAAACTCAACTGAAGCAAAACAGGATCCCTCTGGACTTTCATACATATGGAACTGCCATTTCTAAGATGGGTGATGACATAGGAAATTATGGTATTGTACATATCTTCTGAGATGCATGTTGTTTCAAACATGCCCATTTTGTCTTAGTGTTTTGTGACAGCAAACAACTGTGAAATGGGCTAATGTAGAAAAGATATTTTCAGTTTATAAATGGCTGGTCTGTGGCATGTAATGATAGGCAAACTTCCTTCAGCTACAGAATGGATTGCTATACTTTGAAATGTCCAAAATTGAGAAATAGCTTGGTTTATATCTTAGAATGGTCTGAATTTGGATTTCACTCCCCCCTCCATCTCATGAGAGAAAACCCTCTGTCCTATCATACAGCATATTCCCAGAAGCAACCTTCAGCTGCCATTTTCCAGAGTTTTACCCAATATTTTGTGTCTCCGGCTTCAGACATTGCTCTAAGAAAGATATGTAGATGAAAGTGAAATTAAGATTAACCTTAAAGCCCCCTTGACTTTTTTCTTGCTGCAAGAGAGTAGTGTGAAGTAGATTATGAAGAATATAAAAATATAACAGACCACCCATGAATGCTTGAGTTATCATTTCAGAGATACTTCCTTACTAGATTCTTTAGTTCCTTCAACAATGTCAGAGCTCTAAAGTACTTGAAAAATACTTAAAAATTCAGGGAAATGTTCAGAAACAGATCTGCCTTGAAAGAAGCCCATGTTAAATTGTATAGCTCAGTCAAACCTCGGGAGATGACTACATGTAATGTTGGTGACATTTTGTATTATGTCGTAAAATGCTGTATGATACATTTCCAGGTGCATTTCTGTTTCCAAAAACTGGCTTGGATGTCCATCCATCAACCCATTTTAAATAGCTCAGGAGTTATCCTAGTAATGTCCTGGTTATATTTTGAAGAATTTAGTCCAACTTTTTTCAACTTCTCCTTCCCAAGCAGAGTTCCGTGGATCTGGGTTTGAACAAGTGGCTTCTATTGTACAATTTAATCTCATGCCAGGATCTACCAATTTAAGGCAAAAAGATATGGTATTACTTGTCAATGAAAGGGGCAACAAAAGCTTCATTCTCTGTATGCAGGAAGATAAAAGCCCAGGATGATCTGAAAGCAGGTGGGCTAAGTAAATGTAGCAAGAATGGGAAAGCAATTTTAAAACAAACAGATCAAAGGTCTGCTTTAGGTACAATAAAAACAGCAATATAGAAGGAAACCATTTGCTCTTTTGATTTCGAAGATATCACAAGAAATGTAAACTCATTTGATATATGCTGAGTATTGTTTAAGGTCAAATTTGCAGAGTTTTGTATTGATGCTTTTGTATCAACAATGTGGAATGTCGTACAGTATTATAAGAAGTATAAATACTCTTGAGTTTTCTAGTAAAGAAGAATGGAAATAGCCAAAGATTTACCAGAATGTAAAGACATTCTATCATTAACCAAATTCAAATGAAGGCTTTGCTTGGCATTTCTTAGTGCATTATCAAAGATTATACAATACTCAGAACTCTATTCAGGAAACATTCCTTGAAAGTTTTCACTGTGCTGAGATGTTCTTTATATTAAGTTTTCTGATTTATTGTCAACATTTCCATAAAGGTTTGTATGTGTTGTCTATTTCCTTGGGACTTCTGTAGTATTCTTTACCACTAACAACTCTGTATTGTTCTGATGACAATTGCAAGACCCAAGCTAAGTCTTCCAAGAAGCTAAAGTCTCAGGGCTGAATTCTTCCAGACCATCTGATATCTATTCTGAAGTTAGCATAGGGAGAGTTCTTATGCCTTAGACTTTATCTTATTTGTCATCACAATCTTCTGAAACAAGAGAGAGGACACTACTCTGATGGCATGCTGCACAACTTTTAATGCACAATATTCCAGTAAGAACAGAAATAATTTAATTAATGAGAAGGGATTTTTAGGCAAACACCACCACCCCCAATTATTTTTCCTAAGGGAAAAACCCTTATTACAGATAATACTTTGTCAAAGAGCTGTTATTCTCTTAAAATCATACAATTTGCAAGATTCTTGAATATCATTTTTTCATATTATTGCATTTGATCATGAGCCTTAAATGTACTATAGCTGGCATATAGCTCTTGCTTCACTACCCTTTACTTGCACTGAGAAAATAGTTCTCTATTGTGTTCAGGGGCTAACTTTGCTTTTATTCATCACCTCTTTGCTAAAAAATAGAGCTAACATAAAGGAATCCACAGTTAAAGAAAATAGGAACTCTAAATAGGAACTTACTACTATTCTAAAAGGTGATTGTTATTATCTAGTCATTGATTAAGAAGGAAGGATGGAAACATGCTTTTATAGAGATAGACTAAAAGACATCCAGTGTTTCATCCTGGAAATGTGGCCAGTTATTTTGTATTTTAAAGATGGAAATGTAATAAGGGTTCTTACTCTGAAAATAGCTTTTTAGTATTTACAGCTGGAGATTTTCCTATGAAATTCTACTATCAAAATTTCTTTATTGGCATACAAGAAAGTTATATTCCAAATGCAAATAATTGAACAAAAACAAGTTATTCAAATATTTATTTATTTGCCTTCCCAACCTCCTAGTCTTGGCTTCAGGTGTACAATTTAATCAAATGAAAAATACCTCTGATCCTTTTCTTGAAATCACACAAGTTGCAAGATTTTCAAATTTCAATGAAAAACAGTTTTGAATATTTTTAAAAACCTGAAAAAGTTTTCCTTATCACCTTATAAGAATGGTTATCTAGTGGTTTTTGCTTGGAATTAGTTTCTAAAAGTTGTGAAGACTGCCTCTCTCCCCCTTAAAATTTTAGTTTAAAGCTCTTCTGATAAGATGAGCCAGTCATTTTCCAAATGTGTTCTTTCCAGTTCTTGTGAGATGCACTCCATCCTTTGCCTGCACCCTTCATATAGGTAATGCAGACCATAGTCAGGGAAGCCAAAGTTAAGTCAATGATTAGTTTCTAAAATGCTTTGCTCTCTCACTGGATGTTGGCCTTTTGTTGGAAGTATAGAGGAAAACATCACTTTTATTCCAAATTCTTTCACTTTCTTCCCTAGCTGTTTGCAATCTCTTGTTATTGTTTTCAGATTTATTGTTGCATCATTGGTCTCCATAGATAGGAGAAGAAAGAGGTAGTAATCTATGGGGCTGATTATTTTAGTGGGGTACTCAGTTACACCTTTGATTTTAGCTCCAGGAAGACTGTACCTCCCTAGATCCACTACCTGGTCTGCAGACTATAGTTTCTGTTCCCCTAAGAATTGAATCTATCACAAATATTTGCCGGTTTTTGTCTTAGGATACTTTTCTTGTCACAGGAATTCTGGGTTGTGCCTCTTTCAGAAACAATTGCTGACTGCTCTTTTATAGGTGTCTGGATATTTTCTGCCAGGGTGAGGCTGTGAAAGTGATTGTTCAGTTCTAGGGGGGTTCACAGAAGTGGGCTAGGATAGATAGTAGGGACTTTACTCTTGGTTGTTGTTTTCTTCTAAAAGTAATATGTTTCCATCAGTTTTGCTCTTTGGGTTCATATATAGCAGAGGTGTCAAACTCAAGGCCCGCAGGCCTCATCCATCCTGCTGGGTGCTTAGATCTAGCCCATTGGGCTGTCCTGGAAACACCAAAGGACCAGCCCATGATACCTCTGCCAGCAAAAACAGAGCCTAGGAGGACTGCACATGACCTTCCCAGGCTCCGTTTTTGGCTGTGACGGCCTCCTTCAGCACTCTGCCAGTGAAAACGGAGCCTGCGTGCAGCCTCCCTGCTCTGAGCTCCATTTTTGCTGGCAAAGGGCTGCAGGAGATTGTCACGGCCAAAAATGGAGACTTGATGACTGATATCAAGCTGGCCATGCCCACCCCAGCCACACACACATGGCCATGCCCATTCCCTGTCCCCCTGAGGCCAAACACAACCCTGATGTGGCCCTCAATGAAATCAAGTTTGACATCTCTGATATATAGAATAATTTTTTATGGAAGCTGTCGCCCATTGTGTTCAATTTGTGTATATCGGTTTTCTTTTTTATGTTCATATATGGGGTCATATTTTTTTAGAAGCTGCTTGCTCTATATTGTGACATGAAATAGGTGTGACAAGAAATCCTGGTTGATATCTCCATATGGGATTTAGAAAGTAGATTACAGAAAACTTTTAAAGTCTCCTTTTAAATACCAGAGTGATGAAAGATCAAATTTTGTGATGCCACAAGAATTATTTCTTGTGGAATGAATTTAAATATTAAGATTTTGCAGAGTAAAAAGGAAGGAATATATAGTTGGATTGTTTGACTACAGGAGTTCTGATAATTCCTAATTGACTTTTTGTTGAACTACAACTGAAAAGATGTGATTTCTATATTGTGTATGGATAAAAATTACACTATGGGAAGTGGGTTTTTTTAATTTGTAAATTTAAAAGAGAGTGAAAAGTTAATATATTAGCTTATATTTAGTGTGATGAAGGTTAAAAGCCACTTTATTATTGTCTTTCTTGCCTTTTTTTTCCTGCACCTTTTGAATCTTTTCTATTTTCCTTCAGTTTAATTTGTATTAGTTTTTACTATAGTTATTTAAAACTTCAATAAAATCATTAACTATTATTAGCCACTATGGTCTGTCAATATTGGAATACTGTGTCCAGTTCTGCTCACTACAATTTAAAAAGATGCTGAGACCCTAGAAAGAGTGAAGAGAAGAGCAACAATAAGGGGTCTGGAGGCTAAAACACACAATGAATGATTGAGGGAGTTAGCTATGTCTGCCTTTATGAAAAGAAGGACTAGGGGTGACTTCCAGTACTTGTCACAGAAATAAAGGGGCTGACTTATGCTCCAAAGCTCCTGAGAGCAGGACAAGAAGGAATGGGCTAAAACTCATTAAAGACAGATCTAAGCTGGACCTAAGGAGAAACTTTCTGACAGTAAAAGCAATTAACTTAATGAGACAGCTTGCCTCCAGGAGTTGTAGATACAACATTGCTAGGATTTTCAAGAAAAGATTGGATATTAGTTTGTCCAGGGTGGAATTCAATTTTTTTTACTACCTGTTCTGTGGGCATGGCTTGGTGGGCGTGGCTGGGTTGATTAACCCTGTAAAGTGGGAAAAAACAAAAGGAGATTTCTTCTAATAACCAGTTCTCCAAACTGCTTAGAAAATTTACTGACCGTTCCAGCAAATAGATTAGAACTGGTTGAATTTCACCTCTGTCCCGGGTGGTATAAGGATTCCTGCCTTGGGCAGAGATTGGATTGGATGACCTCCAAAATCCCTTTCAGTCCTATGATTTTATTATTCTACTCATAGTTCTATGATTGTGAACTCTACTACTGTGTAACAGTGTCCTGTTAAGCAAATGGTGTCTTAGTATGCAGTATGAACCATACCTTTTCCATTTTTATTTTATGTAGATGTGGCTATATACATGCTTCTGAGGCTTTTTGGTAGGAAATGGGAGGAGGGTGAAGAAAAATTTCTGCAGCAAGTGCACAATGCAAGCCTTGTCCAACTAATCTCTCTGCTACAGCACTGCCATTCTTTTACTCTTCAGCAATATGTGAGCATTACTGGCATGATTATTGAGGTTTAACTGGGGTTAATTGTGCTGAGCAACTACTGCAAAAGCTTTAGTGGTGAATCACAATACTTAATAACTTCACAACATTTGCCTAATTACTATCAATCCCTGCCCACTTCTTTCAGACCTGCGTGTTTTTCCTTCTCTAATATTGATTGGGCTAGGATGTACAACTAACATGCTGTTCTCATCATAGATCTCTTAAAGACAATTGTGGAACCAGGCCTGTAAGTTATTCATATTATCTATTAATTAAATAATGTGTAATTATTTTTTTAATTAAATTCAATATAAAACTTAAATACAGTTAAACAATCAAATAGATTTTAACACTAGGAAACTTCAGTGTACTTTGGACACTTCTAGAGTAGTATTTTGTACCACTTTGGGATTGGCTCCACACCTTATTGATTTAATTATGTCATCTATTTGGGGGAAGTGCATCAATTTATTTGAAGATACAATATTTTCATTTATTATCACAAAACTGCTATTTTCTTTGAATTGTTAGTGTTCTGCAGACCTTAAGGACAGTATATTTTCCCACTGGTGGGAATTTTTGCTTCATCCTACTTCTTGGTTTCAAACCCAGAGTTTCAGCTTGCTTAATTAATTAATTAACTGAGCCTTTGACTCAGTGATCCATGACAAATTACCCTCAAAACTAAGTTCCTATGGCATCTCTGGTTCCCTGCACAAGTGGATAACTGCATTCCTATCCAACAGGCAAGAAATAGTCAAAATAGGGAGGGCTCAATCAAATCCAGCACCAGTTAGCAGCAGTGTCCCTCAAGGCAGTGTTTTAGGACCCACTTTCTTTCTGCTTTACATTAATGACCTTTGCAATCACATTAATAGCAGCTGCGTCCTCTTCGCTGATGACGTAAAATTATTTAACACCACTGACAATGCTGCTGCCCTGCAAAACGACCTTGACTATGTGTCAGAATGGTCATGCATTTGGCAACTCCAAATCTCAACTAACAAATGCTCTGTCCTACACATTGGCAAAAAAAATCACAACACCAAATACAGGTTGGGCGGAAACGACATCATAGACAACTGTCAGAGACCTAGGAGTACTCATCTCAAATGAGCTAAGCCCCAGAGCTCACTGTAACAGCATTGCCAAAAAGGCATTAAGAGTTGTTAACCTAATCTTGTGTAGCTGCTTCTCTGGCAACACTGTACTGCTTACTAGGACATACAAAACTTTTGCCAGACCAATTCTTGAATACAGTTCATCCGCCTGGAATCCACTGTATATTGGACATTAATACGATTGAGCGAGTCCAGAGGTATTTCACAAGAAGAGCACTCCACTCCTCTACTCACAACACCTTATGCAACCAGACTTGAAATTCTGGGCTTAGACAATCTGGAACTGCACCATCTGCGGTCCGATCTAAGCACAGTATACAAAATTGTCTGCTACAATGTCTTACCTGTCAACAGTTACTTCAGCTTCAATCACAATAACACACGGGAAAACAATTGTTACAAACTCAAGGTAAACTGCTCCAAACTTGTAGAAAATATGACTTCAGCAACAAAGTGGTCAATGCCTGGAATACTCCACCCAACTCAATTGTTACACCCTCAAACCATCACAGCTTCAACCTCAAACTCTGTACCATGGACTTCACCCCATTTCTAAGAAGTCCGTAAAGGGGGTGTGCATAAGCGCACCAGCGTGCCTACCGTCCCTGTCTCACTTGCCATTTACTTCCTTTGTTATGTTCATGTTCATACCTATATACTTATTATCTTGTTTGACAAATTAAAAAAATATTCCTTGAGCTTAATTTCTTCCTATTTAGAATTTTATTTCACAGTCCAGTCACCATAATATCATGCAACTATGGCAGCAGCTATTGGGAAAATCACTCTGCATTCAAAAAGCCCTCATGTAGCTGAAATCTAGACAGCTTTATGACAGAGGAAAAAATGAGGAAAGGTAGCTGGGAATTTTCTGGAGAATTGCAGTGATTTTCTCTATAATCAATCTTCTTTGACACAGCTTCTCATTATAACAACTATTTTTTTGCCAGCTACTATAAAATAAAGATACAGGTACTGTGGATGGCATGAAGGCATTAGCCCTATTTGTATCAAATAGGATTGAGATAAATTTTGTGTATAACACAAAATAATTTATAATTATTTGTGTAATAATTTAGGGGAGGGGTAGAGATTTTGCTGATTCGCAGAACAGAAAGTGTGAGCACTGATTCAACTTATGGTATTCTCTGTGGACCTTCGCTTTCAAATTCATATTACTTGTTGAGAGACTGAACAGGCTGATACAAAAGTGCCCCATGATGAGATATATCATTGGTATGTTAGAAAAACTTAGCAATTATGGTAACCATTTTTTCTTATAATCTTGCTTAATTGTGCTTGGTTGAAATGGTTGATTTTATTTCTGGTTACCTTGTTTCATTTTGTTTTAACTGTAAATTATATTCTATAATTTTCCCAGAGTCTACTGGATTGGGAAGCTATATGAAATCGAATAAATAAGAATAATAAAAAATTGCAAAAGGCGGCTTTACAGAGAACTACATCCTGTGACAATACCTTCAACATTGTCGAACAACAGTATCAACTTATTCCAATTATTGGGAAGGACTTGATAGATGGATAAAAATGCCAAATCTAATCTAAATATTTGGCTGACTTGCAACAAACCATAATAATAAAGTTCATTTTCCATTTTTCATTCTCTATCATGCCATATCAAAAAATAAAAAATAAACCACCTAGCTTATGGCTTCATGAAGTAAAATCCTCCACTAATTCATCTAATGCAGCTAATATATTTGTTACTTAAATCAAACTCTGAAATCTTAGTTATGTAATGAAATCAAAATAACTCCTAAAGATTAATTACTTAATGACATATAAAAAGTATTGCACATTCCTTTAATTTGAAGTTACAGAATATTTTGTCTTTCAGAATAAAGAATCACTGAGTAAAAGCTAGCATCAACACTGAGGAAATAATTACAGCAAAAGTAGGTTATAATAAAAAGTGTTTGAGAGTTAGATTATTATTAATGACACAATGCCTCCATCAGCAAATTCGTCTATCCTACATTTAAGCTGCTATCTAATGCAGTATATTTTCAAACTATTCCAGGAGGCCAGCACTAAAGGAACTCATGCTTTGTCACGGAACACTATGACACCAATGGGCTATTAACTGTCACTTCTGGGAACCAATTCTTTCTGGCCTTCATTCAAAGTTTCCAAACAGGGAATTACAGACACTTTATACAGCTGCATTCTTAATCTGCTTTAGGAATGGTATTGTTTTCCTGTGTGCACTCTCATCAGGTCTGCTAAGCCTGTGCACTTATCTTTACAAATAACACTCAAACATGTTTTGTTTTTCAAAGTAAATGTTCCTTCTAAGAATTTCATGGGTTTCCCACCACGTAGAACAAATAGTAAATGAAGCCTATTCATTTTCTTGGCATGTCTGACTATGTAGTAATTTTTATAATAGTAAGTAGAAATGAATTATTGATCAATAATATTATCAAAGAGGTTCAAGATGTGGTAGCTCTATATACAGAGCCACTGAAAGATACTGGTTTTTTTTCCATTTATGAACAAGGACGATTGTCCTGTCTCTTCATTGCAGGCACAGAGACTGACTTGGCTGGTGCTTGATCAGGCCAAGGGATGGCATTTTGCTTCAGACCTTTGTACCAATATGAAAATAGAGGATCAAGGAGACAACCATAGCAGCTAGCTACAAAGCAAAAGAAAAGAAAGTGAAATGAGACTGATATAAACAGATTGCATGCTACTTTACTAATCTGACAACCTCTAACATAAAATGGATTTAAAGTGTTCTCAAAGCCCAATGAAGCTATTCAATTACTCTTTTCCTAGATTTCAGAATGATTATGCTAACATTTTGGAGGAAAATATGCAGTAAAAGTTTGACTCTTTTTCTATGATAATATAGTCTGATAGCATCTAGGCAACATCTACAAATGATATAGAAGAAAGAATCTCACCTGAAATTCATATAAGTGGAAAGATTTCTTTGCTTTTAGAGATGTTTTTTTTTCTGAATCTATTTATCAATTCCACTATAGAAATGAGGTTAACATAGTAACTTCTGCAAATTAACCAGGATCAGCATACTGGTATATCTCTGAAGACCAGGATACAAGTAAAGATATTTTGCTGTGATAGACAGATTGGACAGGAAGCCTCCTGTTGCTCCTGCCCTTTAAAACATCTTGCCCTCAAGAAATGAGGTTAGCGCCCATCTTCCTGACTTTTTGCAAGAACCTGAAGACTTGGCTCTGCCAGTAAGGGGGGGGGGAAGGGGGATGAACACACTGGAGGTGATTAATCAATTAACATATTCACCTGCTCAACCTACTCCCTCCCCCTATCTTTTAGCTTTATTTATACCTGATAATTCATGTTTTGTAGTGTTTTACTCTATAGTCTCTTGTATACATATTGTTGTATAAGCTGCCCAGAGTCACATTCAATTCAATTAAACCTTTTATTGTCAATGCACAACATGTGTGCAGTGAAATTGAAAGAGCCTCCATCGGTGCAACCACACAAAGCACAGAAACACAGAATACATCTCAGACTTACAAACAAATCCCTTCAATTACCTTATTACGACTTATATTGGTTTTAATTGGCCAATTTTCAATTGTCTTTCCCAAAAAAATTATATCC
>JAEANM010008348.1:0-17076 GCA_017656035.1 Myanophis thanlyinensis | reverse complement strand
GTTTACCAGACACCAGTTCTCTAAGTTCTTGATCTCTTCAAGGTAGGCTGTCTCATTATTGTCAGAGATCAGGCCTACCACACCACCAGATTCACTTAACAACCATGATACTAACTTATCAACTGCAGTGATTCATTTAACAACTGTGGCAAGAAATGTTGGAAAATGGGAGAAAACTCTCTTAACTTTAACAAGAGAATTTTTGTTTTCAATTGTGGTTGTAAGTCAAAGACTAAGTGTACAAGTCTATATATACTTGTTTGACCCTAACAGTTACAAGGACATTACAGATATTCTACCTTGTTCAGTAACCATTCAAAGTTGCAACAACATTGGATGAGGGGGATTTACAACAGATCCTCATAGTTGTGGCCATTGACAAATCCTGTAGTCACCATTTGAGATCTTCTTTGCTGGCTTTTCACAAGCAAAGTCAATGGGGAAGCCCGAAGGAGATCAGAAATGTTAGTCAGGGTGCTGCAACCATTTGGGATTCATCTAAGAATGGCAACTGGGATTGCTGGAACTGCCACCATAAGTTGATGGAGTCATACAACAACACTTAGCAATGAAGTTCCTGGTCCCAATTACTTTTGGTAAATGCGGACTACCTGTATACTCTTTGAATATGCAACTCCAAAGTTTTTTTCTGGTAAGATATATGTGATAAGTCAATTTTTCAATTCTTGAGAATTAGGGTATGCCTGGTTTTATTTAGTTCAACTCAAAAGAAACTGAACCTGATTTTCACATTATGGATTAATATACACTTATCCTTCGTTTTGTGAAAACATTTTCTAATGTTTAATAAATATACCATACATAGAAAATTGTATTTTAGACTTAGGAAAAAAGTATATGGGTAGTTCTCAACTTACAACCACAACTGAGTCCAAAATTTCCATTGCTAAGTGAGATACTTGTTAATTGAGTATTCCATTTTATGACCTTTCTTATCACAGTTGTTAAGTGAATCACTGAACTTGTTAGTAAGACAGTTGTTAAGTGAATCTGGATTCCCCATTGACGTTGCTTGTCAGAAGGTGCAAAAGATGATCATATCCCAGGACACTGCAACTGTCATAACCATGAGACAGTTGCCAAGCATCTGAATTTTCATGTAACCATTGCGATGCTACAATGGTCATGTGAAAAATGGTCATAGGTCACTTTTTTTTTTAGTGCCATTGTAACTTCTAAGCGATTTGTTGTAGGATGAAGACTACCTCTAATTTGGGAAAGGTATCTTTTTAAACAAAAAATAATTCACAGTTTATTCAGAAATAAATGAATGGGATGAAACTGTCATGAGAAAGTGACATGGACTAGGAAAAGAATTGTGTTTTTGCTTCCTGCTTGAAAGTTTCATAGATATTCTTACTTCTTGGTATGTGCATCAACGCCTGTGCCCTCCTGGTATTAGGAATGCTGAAAAAAGGATTTATATTTCAGGTACTATTTTTGCTTATGGACAGACTGGAACAGGAAAGACTTTTACTATGGAGGGTGTCCGGGCTGTCCCAGAACTCAGGGGAATCATTCCCAATTCCTTTGCTCATATATTTGGACACATTGCAAAAGCTGAAGGAGATACAAGGTAAAATAATTTGTTTTCTTTCTTCACGTTCTTATCCTGCCAGCATCAATTCCACTTCAGAAGTGCTTTCCTGAACCAGACTGAAATTTCATCTAGTCCAGGACTCGGTTTCTGACTGTGGGAAATTAGGTGCTGGTGGGAAAACTCAAACAGGACATGAAGGCAGCAGATACTGTCACACTGAGAGCATTGCCAGTGCTACTTGGTCTTTTCTAGCTAGAGTTTCAGGAATTCAGAACCAAATGCACGCTCCCTGCTCTCTTTGTGAACCAAAAGCTCTATTTAAATTATTCATACATCCAGACACATTTATCTGAGTCAGCCTTCCAGCTAGATGGCCAAGCTGGTTTGATTCCACAAGAAATGAGGCACATACATCCCACTTACTCATTCTATACTTTCCAACATTTGACCAGTACCATTGTGGCACTTTTTTATATCACTTGATACTTTTCCTCCAGAATGTTATTGTCTCATCCAGTTCACATGGGAATTATCAGTCATTTTAGGAATGATTCTTGTTCTTCGAAGTCATTCTTTTTGTCCTTGAACTGGACTCCTTTCTCCCTTTTGGGCTTTATATCTGTGGAGGGCAATACATCCTGCATTTTTCATACATGCCCATTCACACAAATATAGAATAGAATTCTTTATTGTCCAAGTGTGATTGGACACACAAGGAATTTGTCTTCGGTGCATATGCTGTCAGTGTACATTAAAGGAAACAGTACATTTGTCAGGAATCATAAGATACAACACTTAATGATAGTCATGGGGTACAAATAAGCAGTCAAATCATACTAGGAGACAATACACAATATAAATCATAAGGATACAAGCAACAAGTTATAGTCATAGTGGGGTGGGTGGGTGATGGAACGATGAGAATAATAGTAATGCAGACTTAATAAATAGTTAGACAATGTTGAGGGAATTTGTTTGGCAGAGTGATGGCGTTTGGGAAAAAGCTGTTCTTGTGTCTAGCCATTTTTGTGTGCAGTGCCCTATAGCGTCGTTTTGAGGGTAAGAGTTGAAACAATCCATGTCCAGGATGTGACTGGTCCTTAAATATTTTTCCAGCCCTCTTTTTGACTCATGCAATATACAGGTCCTCGATGGAAGGCGGGCTGGTAGTAATTGTTTTTTCTGCAGTTCTGATTATCTTCTGTAGTCTGTGTCTGTCTTGTTGGGTTGCAGAACCAAACCAGACAGTTATAGAGGTGCAGATGACCAGCTCAATAATTCCTCTGTAAAACTGGATCAGCAGCTCCTTGGGAAGTTTAAGCTTTCTGGGTTGGCGCAGAAAGAACATTCCTTGTGTTTTTTTGACGATGTTTTTGATATTGGGTGTCCATTTTAGGTCTTGTGATATGATAGAACCTAGAAATTTGAAGGATTCTACTGTCTATATTGTGTTGTCTAGTATTGTGAGAGATGGTAGTAAGGGAGGGTTTCTCCTAAAATCTACCACCATTTCTATGGTTTTGAGTGTGTTCAGTTCCAGATTTTTCTGGTTGCACCACGAGGCTAGTTGTTCAACCTCCTGTCTGTATGCGGATTCATCATTGTCTCGAATGAGACCAATCACTGTTGTATCATCTGCAAACTTCAGTACATTAACAGGTGGATCTTTTGAGGTGTAGTCATTGGTATAGAGAGAGAAGAGAAGTGGAAAGAGCACACAGCCTTAGGGGGCCCCTGTGCTAATTGTACAGGTATCTGATTAGCTTCACCTGCTTCCTGTCTGTTAGGAATACTTATAATTCTGGAATTTGGCCTGTGGTGGCTGGAGCTTTTGAAAGATGTAATCTAAAATTAGTGCAGAACAACAGGTTATACATTCCTTTTGGCTGCACCTAGTATTCCCAATCATTTGTAGGTAGCATAGTCGGAGAACATTGTTCTTTAATTTTTGTGTTACTGTGTAATTGGCAGAATCAGAATTCAGGAGTCAGAATTCTCAAACGATCAAAAAAGTCCTTGAATATTTCATTTATATTAGAATGGAAGGGAGCAGGCATAGGCTTATATTCATAGACTTAAAAAAATCAAATACCATCAGTGAAGTTTTATAAAATGATCTAATTGTAAAGTATAAGAGAACATTTCCTTAAAGATGAGTTGATCTGGTAACTTCGTGGACCTCAATTATTTGCCATTACAGTTTTTTAACTTTCCATTCCAGCCTACAGCCTTGGCATCAACGTTTAAAAAGAGCTGTGATGTGTTAATAGAATCCCAAGAGAAAACATGGGCACAAGTAATTCTTGTTTAGTGATTATTTAGTGACCAGTTGTGGTTATGATGTGATAAAAAGGAACTGTGTGACCATTTTTTGCATTTATGACCTTTGCAGATCTATAAAGGAAAGGAAAGCTGAAATAAAATCATAAGCACAGTCTTGATTTCACTTAGAAATTAACTTCACAACAACCTGGTAGCTAACTAGGGACTTCCTGTAGTTGTAATTGATTCAATGATGCAATTCCTAAAGCCTATAGGTGAGCTTTATTTTGCAACCATAATCGTGTGACCCATATTGCTTAGAGATGGCAGTCCCAGCACTTTCTATTGCTATTGTCAACCAAATTCCATCTGTCATTAGGAGGAGGATCCACTCCAATCCAAGCCATTCCAGGCTTGGCACCTTCCATCAAACCTTGGTAAGGTGCCTCCAACTCTTTCAACCCCCATCGCTGCCTTTTTGGCTGCACTGCACCATGCCTTGTGGAATGGCAAGCAACCATGCAGCTTCAGGGCTGCTTGTCGATGCTGTGGTTCAGTGCCATTTTGGTGCACTGCAGCTCTGAGGGCTACAAGAAGTCCCTGAACTGGAATACAGTGCAAAGCTGATCTTCGCCATCTTTTTGCTCCTGCTGCAGATCAGGTGTGCCTGGCCTTGCCCATTGTGAGGCCATTTGAGGCCAATTTTCCCAGGTCTCATGAGGAAACCTCCATGCGTGACCTGGTGTGTGTGTGTGGGGGGGGGAGCCTCATATGGCCAGATGTTGCCTCACAAAGAACCAGGTTGGGCATGCTTAGTCAGCAGCAGAAGCAAGAAGATGGCAAAGGTTAACTAGGTCAGCAGGGGCTGCGGAGGGCAAGGGGCCAAAGGGACACCGACGGGATGGGAGATAGGGAGTTGAAGCACCCTTGCAGTCTTAAGTGCAGATAGGCTTCCAAGTGTCTGAATTTTGATCACGTGACTTTATGGGCACTGCAATGGCCATAACTTTGGGGAACAGTTGTAGGCCCCTTTGTAACTGAATGGTCACTGAACATGATTGCAGGCTGAAGCTTACCTATATATTTTCAATTTCTTCTCAGGGCCTTTTCCTTTAGATCAGGGGTATCAAACTCAATTTTATTGAGGGCCGTAACAGGGTTGTGTTTGACCTTGGGGGGCTAGGGTGGGCATGGCCAGCTCAACATCACTCCTGTGGCAGCCCGAGCACTCTGTCCGCGAAACAGGCTCCCAAGCTCCATTTTCACTGGCAGAGGGTTGCAGGAGGCCATGCCAGCTGAAAATGGAGTTTGGAGGCCTGTTTTTGCTGGCAGAAGCACTGCGGGCTGCTCCTTCACTGTTTCCAGGGTGGCCCTGTGGGCCAGATCTAAGTACCATGTGGGCCGGATCCAGTCCCTGGGCCTTGAGTTTGACACCCCTGCTTTAGATAGTGATATATATCCTTTATAAAGGATATGAAAAGACAATTTATCTGTTTGGGAGCCTCCTTCTCTTCTTTGGTTAGGAGGCAACCTGGAAATCTTCCCTGAAGTTTCTTATTTAAAAAGCTATGAAGGAACAACACCAGGTGTTTTTAAAAAATATTATAGAAGCTAGCTTAACTGAACCTTGGCTTCACAATGAAGCTTTGATTTCAGGTGCCACTAGCCAAGGCACACTGGTTACCATGACATAAGGTTTTACAAGTGTCTAGTCAAACAAGATTTCATATCTGCCAGAAAGAAATTTCCTGTCTGCCCAGACAGCATAGATAAATTAACAAATCCAATCAAAGACAAAACGTTTAATTTAAACATTAGACTGATGGTACAGCACCATATAAAAAAAAAAATATTGACAATATTTTGTGTGAGCTTTCCTGTGTCCCTTAAAATGCAGAGGAAATTAACATATTCTATTGAATTATTATTCTTATTATTTTGTCATTATTTCTAAAGAAATAAAAAACCACTAAATAGGCATGAAAACCTGAAGTTACTAACATTTGACACACAAAGAGAAACAACTTTGGTCCAACATAAATTATTCTAGCTAAAAATAATATTTTTAAAGGACTGAATTGCTAAGTACTTATACATAAAAAAGAAATGGACTAATAACAAAGACAGAAGGGATCATTAATATGCATATTTGTAGCTGCAAAAAATATACACATTTATAAACACAGAAATACAATGGATTTCCAGAAAGAATGGCCTATGTGCCTGCTCAGATCGATGCCCTTTCTTCTTTATCATTAATTGTGATTTAGAATGGTTACTTTCCAGTGGTGGAATCCAACCGGTTTTGCTACTGGTTAGGTGCGCACGCATGTGTGCCAATCGTGCTACTGCACGGCTACTAAAAACATAATTTACACTCACTAGAGGCAGCCGGGATGACTAGGAAGGCTGCAGAGGTGCGCCAAACAGCTGATCCGTGCTGATTAAGGTAAGGAAAAAAAACCCAAGCTGCTATAGAACAGGAAAGGGCAGGGGCAGATGGGTGGGATCAAATTCAAATTGCCACTATCACTTCGGGAGACCTAGTGCGATCAGGCTGCATTTCACCAGTGCTACTTGCCAGCCCTTCAAAGAACAAACATTTGTCCTAATTTCGCACACGCACATATTATCACTGACCACAGACTTTAACTAATTTCTATGTATGTTGGCATTATAGTGCCAAAATGCACAGAATAGAAGGATGTGTCTACTATGATGTAGCATACCTAAGAGAAACCATACACGGATCAGACAAAAAGCTCATTTAGTCTAGAATCCTGTTTCCCCTGGAATTAATGCCATAGCAGGTTGCAATTGTTTTTCTTCCCACTGCCGTTCATTTTGATTCATGAATGTAGGTAGCTTATAGTCTTTGTTACTAACAGCCATAGCAGTAGCAATAGCACTTAGACTTGTATACCGCTTTATAGTGCTTTCCAGCCCTCTCTAAGCTGTTTACAGAATCAGCATATTGTCTCCAACAATCTACGTCCCCATTTTACCCACCTCGGAAGGATGGAAGGCTGAGTCGACCTTGAGCCTGGTGGGATTTGAACTGGCAGAAGTACTGCACTACTGTACTTTAACCAGAGCACTACTGAGGCTCCTACAGAGCCATTGGTCTTTGTTTGGGTATTTTTATAATTACTTGATCTAAATATCTAGGACACCTGGATATCTATATAATTATAAGACCACTATGTATCCTCAGTATTATGGGTCTTGGATGTCTATATGATTAGAAGACTATTGTATGGCTTGGATGTTTAGGATCCTAAACAAGAGCCTTCTCCTTCCTGGTTCCCACCCTTGAAGAATGTCAACTGGGTTCTTGGTTGCAGGCCTTCTTGATCCTCATTCCCTTCTCTGGAACATGGTCTGCATCAGAGATTTCATTTGCAATAAAAACATGGTTATTTCAGCAAGCCTTTAAGGGGGAGATTATTTGAGATGCCTCCTGTCTTGTGTTAGGACTATTTTATCAAATAAATGTTTAATGGTTGTCTATTTTTCTGTTTTTAATCTTTTTATTTATTTTATTTATTTATTTTCACAACTTCTATACCGCCCCCTCTCCCGAAGGACCCAGGGCGGTGTACAGCCATCTAAAAAGGACACAAATACCATATTTTTACCATATTGTAGCATTGTAAAATATTGTAAGATTATAGTGGTATGTAATTAATACATAATTAAATTTAATTATGTATTTAATTAAATTAATTAAAAATTACATTGCCTTAACATGCATATTCTAAAGTCTAAAGGACTGGAATGTTAATTGTTTCTCCTTCATAGAATGACAGCTAGTCCCCCAAAAAAGTTTTATTATGGGAGATGTGGATCCTGTTCACATTTTTAAAGATATAGTTTCTACCTAAAAGCCAGATGTTCTATTTTCATGTCCTTTCTAATGTCAAAATAAGGGAACGATTATTAGAATGGGAACTTTGGAGAACATAGTTAATACTCATCAGTGAATATTCTAGAAAGGAATTCTAGGTATTATCTTATTAAGCATTCTACATCTACGCTGCCCTTTGCTGAAAATAAGAGGAGAAGCAGTCAGGGTCCTCTGAATCAGAACCTGAGGCATTTTTAGCTTTTTATCCCCTTATAATTCATCAAATTAAGCAAGGCATTGATTGGCCATACACTAATTAAAGAGTTTTAAGTGAGATAAAAACATCAGGTCTTCACAATGAACCTCCACTTGGCTTTGATAATCTGCCTTAAGAGGCACCAGTTCAATAGATCATAGGCTGCCAAAGTTTGCTTTTGTGTATCCCCTGTCATTTTGTATACTGGAAGGCAAAATTACAAAACTGCCTTCTTTGGCCATGTCATGCGGGGAATTCACTGGAGAAAGCAATTATGTTTGAAAGAGTTAACAGTAAGAGGAAACCAAGCCATCAAAGAACACAGTGACTGGACACCATCAAAGATGACACCAGCCAGATAATAGAAAAATGAAGAAGCAGTGCAAGATCAAAAGATGTGGAGAGACCTGGCCCGAGAATTGCTAAGATTGAGACATGGATATGGATATCCATGGCTAACTTCATCCAATGGATAACATCACCATCACCCCAAATCAGGACAGGTTGGACCTTATTGTTCTCATCTAAGTATGACCAATAAGTGTTGTTTACAATGATGGACCTACAATTTCCATAAAAATCTAGTTAGCGTTGTCAGCTTGAGATATATCAGTAGGGAAGACTGGAGATATACAATATAAACAGCAAAAATATTTTACTGCAGCAACTTGCCAGCTGTACTTATCTTGTGCTTTTAAATCCATCCTGGGCATCCTTTGTAATAGCCATGTGCAGATGTAGCAATCTCAAGAAGAAAAATGGTGCATATAAAAGTTTTACTTATTTGTTCAGTCTCCTAAAATAGTGCCAGCATGATCATCTTTTTATATGATGACTTTAAGGGATTTCTAGATTCAAGCTCCTGATTACTTCTGTGTTCATTATTGAACTATTGGCAAAATACACTTAACTACGTAGGTGATGGTTATTTTATTGTGTCATGCAGTCAGAAAATCTTGGTTAATTAATCCCAGCAATTAAGGTTAAAGGAGTTAAATTTAACAAAACCAATATTAAACTAAGTCCCTCTGATCTGTCATGACATCCAAGACGCTTATAACTAACAATTCTCTCCTGATACAGACAAACTTCTAAAGAGGACCGTAAAAATGTTTTTTGTGGCTCACTCTGCATTAGAAGCAACATATGTGTGTGATAATGAGGCATAAATAGATAGGAATTAGTACTTTTCCCCTCAACTTTGTCTGTGGTGGCACCAACCTACGTTCTATACATTTTTCTTCTTTTACTCCTAGAAGAAAAATAAGAGAAATAATGGACTCTCAACCTCCATTACAGCAGCAAGGAAGATTATAAACATGACTATTAGGCACTTGATCAGCACCTCACAAATTATGTAGAGATTATGGCCCACGTAACATTTGGGCAATTATTCTCCATCAAACTTATTCCATAGGGGTTTTGTGGGGATACAATTAGGCACTAAAGTACACTTCCTTGAGCTTGTTGGAGAACCTGTAGGCTTAATTTTATACTTCTGCTTCTCTTCTGCTTCTGTTCAATTATATATAGTATATTTCTACCTGTGACATTTAATAATTTGAAACCACAAGGCAGTTCTCTGGGAGTGAAGTCCAGTTTTGTTACTTATAGGCAAATCTGAGCACATGGAAGATTACACTTCACTGAACCAGTGAACCAATTCCCAACTCTGGATTGTTACCCCCATCTTTTCTTGTTAGAATGGATTCCAAATTAATGCATTGCTGAACACTGGCAGCCATTGAGCCAAAGCAATCGGTCAATTTGCTTGAAACCTCAAAAGCTAAAATTGAGTCATCTTCATAAAGTTGAAATTGATTATTTTTATAAGCTGCAAAGGATACAGGTTGGGATAAAAAAAATTCAAATTTATAGGAACTCAGACCCAGAATTCATGTACTACCTTCTGGTAGCAATGTACCTTCCAAAGAATAATTACGGTATAGTGTTGAACAGCTACTTTTTTTTCTAACTATAAAAGTGCTATCTTTACATTTTACAGAATTGCTTCTTTCTTTAAATCACACTGCATGTTTCCTAATTCTGAGTTCTTTATGTTCCTCGAACATCAACCCCTTTCTAAATTGCCAAACTGGAGGCAAGATATAAATGCCTAATTTCAAAGGGTTTGCATTGTTGCCACTGAATTATAGGTCAATAAAAATGTTCATCTCCTGTGGTTTTATATATATATATTCTTAAATGCTTCTTAAATCATTTACATGTTGCTATTTGATTTGCTATCATTATGCTTTTAAGGTGGTCCTGGCAGTTCTAATTGTTTCTGGAAGGAAATTGTTTTTCACTAACTGCACAAACCAATATTACATATGAAAAAGCACAACTTTGTATCAGCAGATTTGTGGCTTCGATTTGGTTCTCCCACTTTTCAATCTTCTTTTGGCTCTGAGGTATACCAGAAACCAGTTTTCATAGTCATTTGTGCCCCCCCTTTTTTCTTTATTAGCTATGTTGGCCAATGGATTGTCCAAGAGCTAAGAAGTCCTGCAATTGACTAGCCTGTCTCTGACTTAAGGAATTAGTCAGGAATGTATAGGTAGTCAACTGCTTACAACAGTTTGCTTAGTGACCATCCAAAATTATAACAGCACTGAAAAAGTGACTTATGACTGTTTTTCACACATGATCACTGCAGCATCCCTATAGTCACATGATCAAAATTTGGATGCTTGGCAATTGGTTCATATTTTTGATGGTTGCAGTGTCCCAGGATCATGTGATCACCATTTGTGACCTTCTGACAAGCAAAGTCAATGGGGAAGCCTGATTCACTTAATAACTATGTTACTAACTTAATAACTGTGTTAAGTGATTCACTTAACAACTGTAGCAAGAAAGGTTGTAAAATGGAACAAAACTCACTTAACAACTGTCTTGCTTAGCAATGGAAATTTTGGACTCAATTGTGGTTGCAAGTAGAGGACTGAGGATTCCTTTCTTAAATTTCAATAGCTGCCTGCATGAACCTCTGTTCCTAATGACTGCTACTCCCAGGCACTCTAGCTACTCACTTCTACCCACCTTCATATAATATTCTTTGGGTAATTTAGCTCTCACACAGATCCTCACAACTGTTTCTTCAAATTCCATCTCTCCAATAGTGCTTATTCAACAACTGCAAATAGCTGTGGTGGCACAGTGGTTAGAATGCAGCCCTGCAAGGCTAACTCACTGCTCACTGTCAGGAGTTCGATTTTGAGTGGCTCAAGATTGACTCAGCCTTCCATCCTTCTGAGGTTGGTAAAATGAGGACTCAGATTACTGGGGCAACACGCTGACTCTGTGAACCACTTAGAGACGGATGTAAAGCAATGTGAAGCGGTATGTAAGTCCAGGTGCTATTGCTAGCTGGCCAAACCCTAGAGGGCAGCCAAAAGATGCAGAAACCCCTCTTCCCTGTTAAGGAAAGTCCCCCATTAGGAGAACGAGTACATTCAGAGAAGCGTTGTGAGAGTGGTGTTGAAGAACACACAAACCAACATACAGAGACACTGAATTGTAAAACAATTAGGTTTTTACTTCTGTGGAAATCGAGGTATGCAAAGTCCATCAATCAATCCAAAATTCATACACAGTTAAGACAGTCAGTCATCAACTTTTGCAGTTCAGGGATAATCCAAAAAACACAGTCCAGAATCAAATAAACAGTTCAGTACACAAAGCTTGCAAAACAGTTGCAACTCACAGTAATTCACGCTGATCAGTATACGACATTCGACAACCAGTGTCTAACAATCAGCAACTAACAGTGATTCTGGCTCCATCTTATGGCCGCTTGAGGAAATAGCAACCAATCACATTTTATAGCAGTAATTAAAGATACAGTATTGCTATCAGGGTTTATATATTGCCAACCCAACTGTTAGATTACATTCCTAACAGACTGTTTGCTGCCCCTAGTATTTGATAGGCTTACTGGTCAACCTATGGTTGTAAGGAATAAGAAAAGCTTTAAAAGTTCATTCAGTTGATCCCACAACAGGAAAGAAGAGAAAAAAACCATGGTACAGGTGGTATCTGGAGCATTGAGTTTGCCAGCCAAAGCAGGCTTTCCTTGTAGTGGTTGAGTTTGGGCAGAACTAGAGAGCAGTGCTGCAAAGTCCTCTTCCAGGTATATGGTGTAGGTAGGCATCCTGTGGGGCAGCAAGATTTAGGGGAGCAGGATTCCCACTTTGTTCTGGGAAGGGAAGGAACACAGAAAAACAGTTGCATGGATCCCCACCCCCACAAGGTGTGAGAAAAGAAAAGTAACAATTCAGTGTGATAGTTAAAAAGCTTTTTGTGATCCCTTTGGCATTCAATACTTTTAACAGTTGTGTATGCCACATATCCATGTATAACTAGTTGCTCAGTGCACTCATTTTGCACAGTGCTTATATTGGAAAAGCACAACATATAATGCAACATCTTTCTATACTTTGGTCCTGGGCAATTTCTCAACTGTATATCCCAGTCTTCTGAATACCCCAGTGCCTGGAAGCTGCTGAGGCCTGGTGGGGAGAACAGGCTTAAACTCAACTCTAAAAAGACCAAATAGCTGTGGGGCCTGGGACCACTCTATTCTAGGAATCCTCTGTCTTTGATCCTGAGTGGGATTGTGCTGCTTTGTTAAATATTGATCTAGGGATATCAGTTTCTTCTTGTGGAGCAAGTGTCAGCTATTGCCTGAGAGCCATGTGAAAGAGAACCTCCTTACAATCATCCATGTCCTACTCATCTTATAGGTCAGGGCAACTATTGCAATGTGCTCTACATGGGGCTGCCCTTGAAGACCACACGGAAACTGCAACTGGGCCAGAATGTAGTAGCATTACTAATGATGGGTAAGCCTGAGATGCCTATGTTACACCTCTGCTCTGTGTGTTGCATTGGCTACCAATAAAATTCTGGGTGAATGCTGTCAGAATTTGCTGCAATCCAGCCAGCACACAGTAAAATAATTCAGCGGGGAATCAATTAAATATAGAAGACTTATTTATATAATATAAAACATAATGCATGTATACAGTACCCATGTAGGCTTTTCCAACATGGTAGAGAGAAGAAGAAATAGCAAATGGAAACACAGCACAGCACAAAATAGAAGATAGCAACACAGGTCCAGGTAAACAAAACCTCTGTTATATACAGAACAATTAAGTTAAGCCACACCCAGACTCCTAGCTGTCTCTTGTGGCTCCCAAAGTAACTACAATGTTCCAGTTACCAAACAGTCCCCATTGGCTGATCTGTTGCTATGCCTATTCCAGTTTATGAATACTCATACACTGACAAATTCAATGCTAATTATCACCTTTAAAGTCTTTAAACCTCTGTGCCACCCACAGAACTTTCCGGATGGGATTTAGAGGAAAGTGGTGGATCACAGCTGCTAAATTCCACATGACACCTTCTTTCCAATGCCTTCTTTTCACTGCCTGCTGCTCTTGCTGGGAGAACCACCAATTTAGCAGCAGTGAGCCGTTGCTTTGGGTCCTCCAAGTCCCAACCAGAAAGCGCTGCAGCTGAGAGAAACAACATTCAACAGTGCTTTCCAGGTGGGAGTTTGAGGGAAATGGCGGCTCACAGCTGCTAAATTGCAGAAGATTCTCTCCCAGGAAGAGCAGCAATGCAGAGAGCAGAGATGGAGTGGAGCAGGCCCCAAAAGGCTGCTCGGACAACCCTCATTGGGTGGTGGAAGCCATGTGCATGCACAGAAGCTGTGCACACATGCGCGCACCCTCACATTTTCAGCAAACCAGTTGAATATCACCATTGCAGCCATCCCAATCAGATGATCGATCATCCTGCACCAACAAAACAGGATGGCTAGGTACACGCAGTAGCAGCCACTTTTTAGCCTTAATAAAGAAACAATTTGGAAGGTATCACCTCATATCTTTCTTTTGCTGAGATAGATGTTAAGTGAATTTTGCCCGATTTTATGACCTTTCTTTGCCCCGGTTGTTAAGCGATTCACTGCAATTATTAAGTTAGTAACCACAGTTAGTAATAACAGTGAATCTGGCTTCCCCATTGATTTTGCTTGTCAGATGGTCACAAAAAGGATGATCACGTGATTCTAGGTTATAAATACATGCCAGTTGCCAAGTATCCAAAGTAAGTCAAGGTCTACTTGTAGTCAGAGGGAAGATTCCTTCTCTAACCCCCCCCCCTCCCAAAATGGTAGCTAGGAGACTTGAGAAGCACATGCTGGGATACTGCAGCCATCGTAAATACATGCCAAGGGTCCAAATATTGATCATGTGACCATGGAGATGCTGCAACAGTAGTAAGCTGAAAAACAGTCATAAGTCATTTTTTTCAGTGCTGTTGTAACTTTGAATGGTCACTAAATGAACTGTTGTACGTCAAGGATTACCTGTATAGCAGAAATGGACCTCAGTTTGCTTTTCTCTTCTTCCCTTACAGTTTTCCATATCCTCTTCCTGGTCTGGAGTTAATAAAGAGATGATAGTTACTTAAATAGAGATTGTTACTAAAATAGATAGAGGGGAAGACAATTAAAATCAACCCTCCAAGTTTAGGTCCCCACTTTCACTTAATTATGGTATAGTAATTCATTGAAAACAATAATTTCTCCATATGCACATGATCTTGCCTTCACCTCTTCTGTAATTCTTGAGCGAGACCATGTTTAATTATTATCAGTTCTACCAACACTTTCCCAGCTATTCTGATGTCATCCATTGGGAGCCTCAATATGTTTAAAGTGTGACACATTTCACCAGTCCTGACCCTGGAAGCAAAGTTGGGGGACAAATAGTGTAAAGGATCTAAGTCTAAGTGTCTTTTGAGCGTTTCAGATTACAGTGCTTCCCGCTTGTCTCCGGTCAGCCTCTCCTCTTGCTATTCTTCTTGTTCCCTAAAGAGTTGGATAAATTGCTTTAATTACTGTCTTGCTTTGATCCGTTGCAAAGAAAACTCTGCAGAGGTGTGTTTGCTGTCACCGGTGTTTGAACTCAACCTGTAGGTTTCTTCTTGTTACTTTTGAAATATGTTTGGGAAAGGTGTTGGACCAGTGGCTGGAATAGGGTCAGAGTGCTAGACTACTCCATCATTTATGTGAGTATTTTTATTTATTCCCCTTCCACTTTTGTGCAGGATTGTAATAGTGTAACTGCGAAATTATCGAACCCTCTCAGGAAATGCTGCAGGTGACTCAACTCCGTTTATAATACCCATTTGTGCTGTTGATCTTTATTAATGCATGATTAAGCTTATGCTATGACAGTTCGGGAAGTGGAATCACACAAAGCAGCCTAAAAATACATGAGTATTGGTGTCAGACCCTCCTTACAGCTCCCTGACTGGTAAATGAAATGACAAAGAGGCTGGGAAGCAAAGCTGGATGATTCAACCGGTCATTTTGCCTGACCCATTCTCCACATGTTATTCAGACGATCCCATTCTGCAGTGTTAAGACAGAGATGCAGTGGAGATGGGCGGATGATTAATAGGGGCAGCAGCTTTCATACAGGGGTATTTTTTCTGCCCATTGAAGAACAGGGGATAGCATCTTAAATATAGTAGAAGGAAGGACTTTAATCTTTTCTTTTCTGTAATAGAAGACTAATGGTGATGGTAATGATGCAATTTAGAGCAGCTTGACAACTTTAAGATGTGCAGATGGAGACATATTGCTGGATGTGGAATTGTGGGATTTGAAATATTAAAAGTTACTGCCA
The DNA here is from genome assembly GCA_017656035.1 of Myanophis thanlyinensis. Taxonomy (NCBI): domain Eukaryota; kingdom Metazoa; phylum Chordata; class Lepidosauria; order Squamata; family Homalopsidae; genus Myanophis; species Myanophis thanlyinensis. The sequence goes on along the minus strand of JAEANM010008348.1, from coordinate 1,438 downwards.
TGTGTTAATTAAATAAAGCTTATCAAGTTTGAAAAACACTACTTTATAATAATGCTGCATAGCGCAGCAAGAGTTCCATTTTTTAAATTATACCTGTGCCTATCTTGACATTTAATGCTTGCGATATTTAGATTTGGGGAAACTGCGTTTACTTGGGAAATGTGTGAGAAAAATCACCTTGGTTCAGTGTCTACATTTGTTCATTGTAAAGCTATTTGGCGTAGGAAAACACCATCAAATGATGCAAAACATACAACAGAATTTCTGGAACCATCAAAGGCAAATGAAAATCTAATGTGGGATTGATATAAGTTTTCCAAATCAACAAATTAATGTGTTGGCAGAGTCCAGAAATTACTTACTGTGTTTGTGTTGCTGGAATGGAATGAATGCCTGTATTACACATTTGCAGCTACTTGTGCAATTTCTCAGGATAGCCACTAGAGGTCAATATTTTATACAAGTTTAAATCTTAATTGCTTAAATCAAAATGTAGAGGGACATTTGCTTGAATTTATGGCTAAATTCCACCAGCTACTCTCAAACTGTAAAGACAACCCCACACACACACACACCCAGAAAGGGTTCAGTTTTAGCAACATGATATGATTCAGCACCTTGTTTTCACCCACAGTGAATGCTACTGGATGCTGATATGGCTGAAAGAGGAGACACAGAGTAAAGCAGGGGTGTCAAACTGGTTTTCTTTGAGGGCTGGATCAGCATTGTAGTTCTCCTCCATGGGCCAGCTCGGCAGGAAGGCAGGGGAGATGGGATGGGCGCCTCCTGCAGCACCCTGCTTGCCAAAACAGGATGCGAGGGGGGGAGGATGTGCAGCCCCCCCCCCCCGCACCCTGTTTTCAGCCTGGATGGCCTTTTGGAACATTTTGCCAGCCAAAACGGGATGCAGGGGGACTGTGTGTGGCCCCTGATGCCCCATTTTGGCCGGCAGAGTGCTCCAGGAGGCTGTTCAAGCTGAAAATGGAGTGCAGGGGCCACGTGCACCCTTCTGCATCCTGTTTTGGTTGCCAGAAGCACCGTGGGCCAGATTTAAGCACCCCATGGATCAGATCCAGCCCGCAGGCCTTCAGTTTGACACCCCTGAAGTAAACCTATGATATGAGGCAGGAGGCAAGATTGCAACAGGTCCCTTTCCTTTTTCTTCCTCCATGTATGTTTCATACTCCCAGACTTACAACAGCATGCAGGATTCTATTGAGATGTATTGCTCAATAGGCCAAAGACAGACAGAGACCGCCTTTGCCACCATCAGCCTTCAACCGACCGGTGCGCTCCCACAGGGCAGGCCTCCTGGGGGTGCCACCGTCGGACTGATGTCGCCTGACGGCCCCGAGGATTCAAGCCTTCTCTGTGGCTGCGCCCTCCTTATGGAACGAGCTCCCCCCTGAGATTCGGACCATTACTGACCTCCGAGCTT
>JAEANM010008347.1:0-17077 GCA_017656035.1 Myanophis thanlyinensis | reverse complement strand
TGCCTCTGTCAGCCTGGATAGCTGGGGCTGCTCCTGGCGCTGCTGCCGGTGGCCTGGTTTCCCAAGGCTTCTCTTGGCGCTGCTGTTCTGGCAGTCCTGGCGGTTTGGGCCGCTCCTGGCGCTTTTGCTCTGGCGGATGGTGGCTTGTAGTAAAACCTTGCCTCTGAACTCCATTCCATCCCAACCTGACCTGTTAGGGCCCATCGGTTGTTTCCTGTTTTCTGTGCCCAGCGTTCGCCTCCATTTACCATTCTCCTCTGCTCTCCTCCCGGGAAAACTATTGGGTTAAACTGCATAACAGTTTATAAACAGAGCATTTAAATATAGATAATGTGAATAAATCCTATGCATGTCTGTACTGGATTAAGTCCCATCAAGTTCACAACCTTGTAAAATCGATTTTTTAGATCACATGGAGAATATCCATAGCTTGAGAAGAGAGGATGGCAAATAATCAGTCCCTAGATTCAGAAAATAATAACAAATGATGACAGAAGCAGGTGGTCTTTTCAACAGCAATTGCTTGGAAGGATTATAGAATTATTATTTGCTGAAGAATGAAATTAAAGATTTCTGTATAGTTAGAAACTTTACATACTGGGTGTTCTCAACAATGTACTACACTGCAGTTGCATCTTGCAGAAATGAAATTACAGATACCAAACAGGAAAAGCCTGGGATTTAGGAGCAGGAGTTCACCTCCCTATCTTAATTCTATGAATATAATTTTATAAGCATTCAGGGACTTAACTCACAAGCAAAATGAGTTTTATATTATTTTATCTAGCATTCCCACAAGATATCTCATTGTTAAAAATAACTTTGCATTGAAGTTGTAAAGCAGCAGAGATGATCAAGAATCGTTGAGAATTTGTTCTCAATCCTTTGTACTTGCTGACTGATTAATGATAAATTATGATTTACAAATAAGTTCATTTAATACTTTAAATATAAACTAAATAAATTTCATTATGGCTGGATTTCGTACTATGCATGCATTCAGAAGCTATGTTCACACATTTATCCATGGCCTATTCCAGGTCTGTCAAACTGGCAGTATGCAGGCTGGATGCATCGCGCACAGGCCACATCCATGATGGCAATGTGATGCCATAAATTTGACACCCATGATCTATTCAGTTATCCCAATGTCTGACTTCATAGAACATACTGAATTCTAAATATAGCAAATAAGCTGCATTTTAGACTAGGACATGTTTAGCTGAATTGAGTTTCAATGATTAACCAAGGGCAGACCATGTATTGAACATTAGAGAAATAACTGAAAAATTGAGATTAAATATCAGTGTGTAGTCCGTTCCTGAAAGCAATCAGACCAAGAAGAGGTAGTAATGTTGATTCTATGAACTGCATATGGAAATTCTTTACAGTAATGACAAAAATGATATTTTAATTATTATTTTGGGAGTTTCAAGGTCGTATGACACCCAATATTCCCTTAATTCTTACCCCAAATGGTAAAAAGACTCAAATTTTCTTTAGATTTGGGTTTTATAAAAGGGCTGTTATGGGTGCCTTATGACCCTTCAAGATTAAGTACCTATTTCACCTTTAATTTCACTCAACCTCCCTCTGATGACTTATAAACACTTGCTACCTGAGATGATAGTGTAGCAGCAATTCTTCATTCTAACTATGCCAGCACACAGCTACAACAGGAACCCAGGACTGGAAAACAGAGTAAAACTAGAACTCCCTCTAACGGACTATAGCATCAGATATGATACATTATTGATTTGAAGAAGAATTTACAGAACTGATGTCATAATTTTTAATTCACTGATAAAACACTACTACAAGGAAACTTTATGATCACAAAGTTCCAGGTATTTATGTATGGAATTTGGTGTAGGTGTAGAGGTGAGGAGAAAATTGAAATTCTTTGTAAAAATAATAAAGGTAGGAAAATAAATAAATAAATAAATAAATATTCTCAGTTTTTAAATTGTCCTATTTTTGTTTAGCTATTATTGCAGTATCTTTAAATTATATACTTACATGGAAACCCTCACAAGCTTGATTTGTTCTCTTTTTCTCATATGTCACTTGAATTTCAGACAGCAACAAAGCCTATGTAGTATTATAGTTCACGTGTTGAATTGGGTCCTGTAAGATGAAGTCCCCAATGTGGCACAGAGCTAATTGGGTGACATTGATCCAGGCATGCTCTCTCAGGGTTGTTGAGATATGTCACACACACACACACACACACACTTCTACAAACTTCAGTATGCTTAGTGTTAATACTGGGATAAAAACTGAATCTTGGAACCCACAAGGGAAATGTCCAAATCTCATTTATTTTGAATTGTTTCTTCCCACGTTTTTTGGACCAAATTGCCATTTATAAACTAACAATAGGCTTCCCTCCTGTCTCTTGGTGGTTTAAGCCTGATCTTCTTTCCATAATTTCCCCAGACTTCCCAGAATCACTTAGAGCAGTGTTTTCAAACCTGGCAATTTTCAGAAGTGTAAAATTCAACTCACAGAATTTCCCAGCCCGTAGGATTCCATGAATACTGTCTTATGCTTCATAAGAAGGATGGGAGAGAGTAAGCGAACAAGTGAAATACAGTTGACATTGATAGACAAATAATAATAATATCTCTACTATCAATTTCTTCTTTAAATTCTTTTATCTGAATCAGCCCATTTCTAGAATCTCTATAATGAGTCTCTGGGAAGAAAACTGCAGTTGTTGCTGGTAAAACAAAAAATGGAATCCCCTAGGAAAAAGTTCGAATCTGCTTTAAATTCAAGAAAGTTCTAAGCCATAATTTTCGTGGAGGGAGGCACTGTCAATCTTTTTATGGTTTGACATAGACCTTAGACAAAGAAACACCAAGTGAAGAACATATCAAATAGGTCTCTGAAAATTGAAGTCTCACATTGGACACCTGTGATTCCCTGGCATTCCACTGCAAACTCAGGTTTTGCCTTTGTTTAATATAAGTATAGTCTTACTGGAAGACAGAAGTAATTTTTGACTATGGTATATCACCGGAAAGTTTTGGAGCCTCTCTAAGTTATTCTGGCAGCTTTTCCATCCCCTGCAGCAATTCCATGCAATGAAGGTGTAAGCAATATTCCCATGATGCATGGCTTGCATTAGTAATAGCATTAATAACCATTTCCTTTTGGAATCCTGTCAAAAAGGCAGAAGTTTAAAAAGGCTAATATATGAATATGTGTGTGAAAATGCTAATATATGATTTTACACAACACACACACTTGCTTACTAGCTTTATTGCTTTGCTGGTTACTGTTCAGTTTCTCTGGAGAGGTGCATTTTGTTTACTATCGTAAAATTTGCCCTGGGAAAAAAAATTGTTTAAGCCCTTTAGGGGACTCTCTGAATGAAGAGAGTTTTTTATTTGGAAAATGTGTAGAAAGAGTCTTTTTTTTTCAGCTGATAGAAAATGAAAATATAGATGTGGAGAAGAAAGGCTTTATTTCTGTGATGTCAGGTTCATGAAGCCTTGAAGACATTAGATGAAGATCTTCATGTGATTTTCTTCACATCAAATTCAAATTGAAGAAGCAAAGAGAAGAGACATTATATTTTGTTGAATTATCATAATTCAGAAAGTTTTCTTAGAGAACAAAAGGGTAAAGGAATTCAGATTATGGCAAATCATACATTAGTTAAGAAGAATAAGAAAATATTTTGTTTTCTGACAATGACTTTGAACTGCCAGAGATGTAACAACAGTTGTGAGAATGGGTTAATTCACAGCAAAATGTTTTCATTTACAGACAAATATCCCTTAGATACGAAATGAAGGACAAAAGGCAGGGCTTATGAAGAATATCAGGATGGGGGAGTAGACTCAAGATTGTCTAAAATTATGCCCCCGAAAGAGGAAAATTACAGAAAAATCAAAAGAACCAAACCAGACACATTTCATGGGCGATAATTACATGGTAATTAGCAGTCAAGAGCAAAAGTAGGCAAACAAATGGTGATTGTGAGATTTTTAGGCTTTCATAATCTGGACCTCTCCAGAGTTCATACTCTTCAGGACTTCACCTTATTAATATGACATACTTTCCTTGACATGGACTAAGTCCTTCTGAGTCCATTCTATGCTATTCATTAGTTGAAGCAGGAACAGCTGCAGTGCCACTGAACTTTACTTGCTACCTAAAAACCAGGGAGCCTCCACAATGGAAGGGCCTACCTGGTGCAGAATGTAATTGTATACAGAGAAGATGCCTAAGGAATGGTCAGTTAAGAGAGAGCATAGCCTACAGCTGTCCAGTGGGCAGAGCAAGGGGCTCAGAAGGCCTGTCCCAACGTTTTTGGCAGTAAAGGTGATGGTGGGAGAGTTGTACTTTTGCAAAAATCTGTTAATATCGTATTATAATAAAGTACAATTAGCTTGTAAGAGCCGTTTGATGCGGGTGAAGTAGGAGAATGCAAAACCTGGCTTGAAACTTAACATTAAGAAAACTAAAGTCATGGTATCCGGCCCTCTCAATTCATGGCAAATAGATGGGGAAGAAATGGAGGTAGTGACAGATTTTATTTTCCTGGGTGCCAAGATCACCGCAGTTGGGGACTACAGCCAAGAAATTAAAAGACACTTGCTCCTGGGGAGAAAGCCATGGCAAAGCAGGACAGCATACTAAAAAGCAGAGACATCACCCTTCCAAGAAAAGTGCATATAGTATAGGCTATGATTTCCCCAATTGCAATGTATGGCTGTGAAAGTTGGCTAAGGAAGGCTGAATGCCAAAGAATTGAGGCCTTTGAACTATGGTGCTGGAGAAGACTCCTGAGAGTCCCTTGGACTGCAAAGTGATCAAACCAGTCATTTCTAGAGGAGATCAATCCTGACTGCTCTTTAGAAGGTCAGATCCTGAAGATGAAACTCAAATACTTTGGCCACCTAATGAAAAGAAAGGACCCACTGGAACAATTGAGGGCAAAAGAAGAAGGGGATGGCAGAGAATGAGGTGTCTGGATGGAGTCACTGAAACAGTCAGAGTGAGCTTAAATGGACTCCGGGGATTGGTAGAGGACAGGAAAGCCTGGAGGAATGTTGTCCATGGGGTCTTTATGGGTTGGACATGACTTCACAACTAACAATAACAATAACAACAATTAACTTATCCGGTTGTGTTTTGTTTTGTGTTTTCAGTCTGGTTGATATCATTCTATCAACTACCACACAGGGAAACACCAGTCTACTTCCAGTCATTTAATCCATTGCTGCCATACTGGCTGTCTCCATTGCTGCTACTGTCCCATTCTTCTGTTGCTCTTGCTGGCCTAGGAAAGTAGTAGCAACATTGCTGGGCAAACTGGCCAAGGTCACCAAGCACCTTCACACACCATCTCCAACTTCCTCAAAGTTCCATCTAAATGTCATGATAGAGGAAAAAAAAGTCTTTGAAGATGCCTAAATATTACAAGTGAGCAAGTCTCACAGCCTTTGCGAGATTTATAAAAGGCCTTCTTTGGATGATGTATCTAGGTTTGCATTGCAGTTTAGAAGCACAAAATTTATTCTCTACAGCTTATAGCTGTCAGTCAGGGGAAGTAAAAGCTGAGTCCTGGTTTTGTGACTCCTGGGATTTTTCATGCTTCTGAACAAGAACGAGAATTCAGAGTGGACAAGCTATGTGGCAGAATACAGAGTTCTTGACAGCCAGGAAATCTGTGGTTCAATTTTTGCATTTTTATTCATTTTATTTTTAAAAAATGTTTCCAGTTGAAGGTGATATGAAAGACATTGATTGAGTAAGCCGATACACAGCAAATAATCCTGGGGTAGATGGACACTGTTGATCCTGTTAAATTTTAAGTATGGCTATATGGGCTATAGTAATACTGCTATTTGGTCTACAATGTTTTTTCATTGTCATCATCACACCAGCTTCATGAAGTTTCCTACCATAACCAGAAGAGGCCTCAGATGTAATGCTAACGAGAGAATATCCATCAAAACATGCAATACATATCTCATTGATACTACCTCTTTAATGAAGGTTGAACTACTTTGAGAAATATATCTTTGAATTTGTACTCAGAGTAAAATATTTCACTATTACTCTGGAAAGCAGCTTCTATATCATTAAAAAACTAGCACTACTTCTAGAACTTGAGTTACTGATACTTGCTGGGTCTTGAAAAAAGACATTTTCTTCATTGATTGAAGTACGAAGTAAATTATGAGATATAATTATTTTCCACTCCTTGTCCCAATCCACATTTAAAACAGAATACCAAATATAATCATTCTAGAACTAGAAAGTATGAGTTGTGTTTACAGGCCCAAATTGGCCTAGCCCTGCTGGGTACAATACAGCTCCAAGTAGGTGTATGACATAATGGCTGAATGAATCTTTCAAGCTGAGATCTCTTTGGCATTAGAGACAGTTGATGTTTGACACTCAGTAAATACTGCTCAATTGACCTATCAAGGGTATTGGCAGCATCTTGCCGTAAAATTAAAGAATCATGGCATGATTTTATTTATACACGTCTGGTAAATCAAGAAACCTGATGTTACTTGCTAATCATGTGAATTTTAGTGTTCGTTTTATGTTCCTTATAGACCCAAAGAGAATTACTGAATACTAAATATCTGAAAGTGGATATCAGAAAAAGACAACATTCTGTTTCCATAGCTGAATATCCCCTCCCATTGCCTTTTCTGATCTCACACTGAGTGAAGATGTGCATGCCAAGCAAACACCCTGCTATTAGATTGATCCAGGAACAAAACAACAGATAGGTGGAAAGCATCTGTCCTGTTTCAAAGAGATTGGTTTTAGTGTAATGCATTGTACAGGTGGAAGAAGCAAACACAAGAATTAGAACCTTGATTTTGCTGTAAACAGGTCTTATTTGATACATAGCAGTTGGTAGAATCTTTTCATTATGGTTTCTTTATCTTTTCTGCAATAAATCTGATCTCTGAAGTTCTTGTATTCTTAAGCACTTGCTTGGTTTCCAGTGTAACTTGCTAGGAGAGGCATGGCAGAAGTCTAAATAATGGTTGGAATTTACAAGCAAATTCAAGTAAGTTCTCTGCACAGTTTTGGATTTTTCAAGAAAGTGTTCAAAAGAATTCTGCATCCATTCAGCCTTCATGAACATAAACATGGAAAGAAATATATAAAGGTGAGACTGGTTTCAAAAAGTTGAGTCATTGGAACATAAGAAAAGCATTGGTGGATCTTTCCGTTGATGAGATCACCTTTCAGACTTCTTCTGTGATAATGGTTATGTGGGCGATAGTAATATGGCTATCTAATCTGTAAACCTCCAGCAATGCTACATGAGATTAGTATCTGTGTGCTTGTTGTTCATGCCAGCTAGGCAATCTGGGGCTTAGAATACCAAAATATTGGATGGCATCTATACTGGATAAGTTATTTTAATAATATTCTTATATTTGCAATTCGATTCTTGGGGTTGTGTTTTGTCCAAGGACATCTGAGTTGGAGGCCTGCAAGAATCATCTTCCTTACCCTGTTGCTATTATATACTATCATGTTGTAGCCAATTTACTGTGATTAGCTTATATCTTGCTGACATATGGTATTTGGGCTATTGCCTTGTAATTTGAATATTCTTTAAAATCTCTTATTTAAGGAACTGGTTCTTCCTTAGGACCTTGTCATAAGGTTAGATGTTCCTGTGATTTCTCTGATTTCCTTAAATACATTTTTTGATCTTCCAATTGTTATTTTCTTCCATTTGCCTATTCTGTGAGTTAAGATAATCTTTTTCTTCTTTTTTTTTTAAACAGTTTACATTATCGGTTGAGTTACTCCTATATCTCCTTAGGATTTTTGCAGCATTTGCGCCTTGGGGCTTTTTCTCATATTCCTTGGCAGAGCATTGTCATGATCCCTATTGTTTCTACACACTGGAAACAATGGGAATGCTTCCACCTTTATGGGGATTTCATCCATCTCAGGCTTTCCAGTTTGCCCAGTGTTTTATAGAGTGGTTGACTTCCTCCTCAACCACTACCGATTTTCTCCTCAAAATTTTAATCACTTGAATATAATGCCAGTGCAGTTAGTTTTCTTATATTCTTTTTCATTGTATTCTTTCCAGCTTTTTTCACGTTATTCTATGTTAGATCATTCACTCTTTTTCATGCTTGTTCTTTATGGCACTGTCATGAGGTTGGAATGTTCCTGTGATTTCTTTGATTTTTTTAAATCCCTTCCCAATTGTTATTTTCTTCTACTTGTCTACACTGTGTGTTAAGATATACCTCTTTCTTCTTTTTTGTCTGAAGTTTGTGTCAGTTATTGAGTTTTTCCTAGGTCTCCTTTGGCTTTTGCAGGTCTTCTTTCCTTAGCCATTCCTACGTCTGTAGAATTGTTTGTTTCATTCTGGTTTTGCTATATACTTTATGGTTTCCACTTTTACTAGCATTTTAAATCCTTCCCACAATTCCTTAGGCTATCTCTTCTCCAGGACTGGGTCTTTGAATCTGTTCCTGTTAAGAACTGTGATGGTATAGTGGTTAAAATGCAGAATTGTAGGCTAATTCTACTGACTGCCAGCAGTTCAACTCTTACTGGCCCAAGGTTGGCTCATCCTTCCATCCTTCTGAGGTCGATAAAATGAGGATCCAGAACTACAATCCTGTATTCTGGTTAATGGAAGAAATAATAAGAGGAATCATTTGAGGGGAGGATCTCCCTCTGTTCCTATGGATATGACAGGAACAAAATCTAGTTTCCTATTTGTATAATCCCATCATACCTAAAAGGAATGATTCCTTACCCAGAACAAAGCCACCTCATCCTTCCATTAACAACAAGAAATAAATATGGCTCACCTTAACAAAGGCAGAATGAAGCTTACTCAAGAAAGCAGTGATCCAGTCTAAGGAACATAATAAAGAAAGTCAACCATGTGACTCAGCAAATTTACAGACATTCTATCTAAATTGAAGATGTGAGCCTAATACTCCATAGCTCCTAAACAAGGATACAATAGATATTTCCAACACATCTGGCATTTCTGAGAAGCACAGTTTTTGTTAACAATAAAATGGATCTTGCTATACAAACAAAACATATGTGGTTGTCCTGTGATTCTAAAATCCTGACAGCAAATCAGAGTTCAAATAAATCAAATCAAATCAAATTTTATTCATTACATGCACAGTCATACATGGTACAAAATGCAGTGAAATGTGTATGTTGCAGAATGACCCACTTTATAATTCAAAATTCTCATAAAAGATCTTACTTTTATATTGTCTTGTTCTGTGTTCATCTTCTTCTTTAGGCTTAGTGAATTGTATGGATTCAACCAACTGTAATTTATTCAATAACATATAGATAATCAAATTGTGCCTTAGCATAGTGTACAGACCTAACCAATATTAAGAGATTGTGAAACTGATGTGGGATTGAGGACTGAACCCTTTACTATGTTAATGGTTCCTTAAGGATATTATTATTTGAAAAGACTTGCAACTGTTGCAAATATGGATATACAATTATAAAATTCTGCATTTCTTTGCTGCACTTGTAAAATAAAAGATACAAGAATATTTTAAAGTACAAATGTTTAATTTTTGCCATAACATAATGCAAGTATATAAAAAAAGAACATTGTTTGATACATGACACTGTCCCAGATGTTTCCTATGTGCCATTCTGAAGGATCTGAATCTAGATTAATCACATCGGAATAGCATGTAAATGATTTGCTATATCATTGTAAACACTCTAGTACATATTATAAAGTGCAGTCCATCTCCTTTGTGTATAATTTAGAGAAGCCATTTTCATCGAGAAAAACACAGTTAATAGTTATATTAGGCACTAATTATAAATGGGAAAATTGCTCATAAACCTGCCAGTAGCTAATAATGTTTTATTCTATTCTCCTTTCCACAACACAGTAAGAGAAATTGATGGCGTTAACTCTTGACTCATTCACACTATTTACAATATAGGTAAAGTAATATTCTAACATATTACCGGTACATTATAATGTATTTAAGAGATGTGAATAGTCTAAAGCAATATAGAAATGGTTATTATATGAGGCCAAGCCTTCAATTAAGCAAAAGGAATTGGAGTAAATTGGTATGTAATTTTTAAAGTAAAAATGCAGCTGGCTTCTTAAAGCCTGGGAAATAAAACGGTGATCTCTAAAACAGTACTAATACAGAATACGTTCCTATTCTTTCTTTGTTAGGAAAATGGGTAGCTAATTCCCTAATGGATCAATAGGTTGTAAGCTTGTGGATCAAGAAAGCCCCACTCTAATTAACATAGAAATAAGTGGGTCCCAAAGGTGCTTTTTTCTTTTCTGAGGCAACTGGATTTTCTTATTTTTTCTTTGAAGATAGTTTGCTTCTCATCCAAGAAGCTTCTTCAGCTCCTTCCATGAGAAGCGAAATGTCTTCAAAGAAAAAAACAAAGTCCAGTTGCCTCCAGGAAAAAGAAAAGCACCTTTGGGACAACCATGACCTGGATGACTGAGAATCTCTACCAGTGGTGAAATTCAGCTGGTATGCACCAGTTCTGCTGTACTGGTAGCGACGACGAAGTTTGGTTCTCCACCCACCTGCGCCTGATGATGTTTGGCCCTTCCCACCCACCCTTGCTCTTTTCTTGCTTATATTGCCTTCAAATTTTTAGTTTTGTACTCACCTGGGTTGCACAGAACAGCTGTTCTGCACATCCCTGTAGCCTTCCCAATCAGCTGGGTAGGCCCTGGAATGGAAATTTTGTTGTTTAAAGTGGCAGCAGGATTGACACGCATGCACCGAACCGGTAGTGAAGCCGGTTCAATTGCACCACTGATCTCTACAGACTTTAAAATAAAGTTGATGCTAAAGTAAACACACACAGCCGCACAGTAGTAAAATTGGTTGCATCCCACCACTGAACAGTTTCCAAAGGTATAGAAAGTTTCTGAAAAAAAAAACATTTGGTAAGAAGAAAGACAAAAAGCAGCTTGGATAATTTTGCCAGGATTGCTGTCTAGGCAAATGGCTAGAGGGGGAGCAGTGGAGAATGGAGCTTGCTGTAAAAGAGACCTGTTTCCAGAAGCAACCAGGAAATAGGAAAGGGTTGAAGCCAGGATAGCAACAGTCGGGTTTTTAGCCACATTAGACCCAATGTAAACCTAACTTGGTAGGGTGAAGAGAGGCAATCCCAAGAAGCCCACATTATAGACCCCAAGGACAGAAAGGTCCATGACTGTTCTCCTTGGTGCCTATTTTCACCTGTAAAGGAAGATGCTCACAGGATAAGAGAAGTGTCAAGCTCTAACTCAGCAGTCATCCAGAGGAACAGTCATGGACCTTCCTAAAACAGCATTGGCAAGTCATTGTTGAGGTCCACCAGTGTCCAGCGAAGCTGGCAGCAGACTCAGACAGTGAGGAGGTTGGGGAGGAATATGGTCCAGTCCTAGAGTCTGGGGAAGGCTCTGAGGAGTGCTCTATGTTGGAGGCAGAGATGGGGCCAAGGCTGTCTGACAGTTATCAGCTGCCATTGGAGTCAGAGATCAGTGGGACAGAAGAACAGCTGAAGCCTGTTCCTGATGTGCACATGCACAGAGCTGCCAGGAGAAAGGAACAGCTGAGGAACAAGGGCCAACCCAGGAGTAAAGGCACAGGTAGACGGTGAATGGCTCTTCCCATAGGGAATAAAGAGGAGCAAAAGGGGTGTTAAGGATAGTCCCTCATTAGAAGAACGAGTACACAGCAAAGCGTTGTGAGAGTGGTGCGGTAAAATACACAAATCAAGATACAGAGACACTGGGTAGAAAAATAGGTTTTTACTTTCTTGGAAATAGAGGTTTAGCAATGTCCATCAATCAGTCCAAATTCATACACAATCAAGTCAGTCAGTCATCAAACAGTTCAGTTCAGGGATACTCCAATAATCAAAGTCCAGTAACAAACATACAGTTCGATACACAGAGATTGCAAATAGTAGCAAAACTCACAGTAAATCCATGCTGGTTAATACAAGGCTCTTCAATAACAACACCCTGCAATCAGTAACCAACAACCAGTAACCCACATCTACAATTGATTCTGGCTCCTTCTTATTGCTGCTTGATGAAGCTGTATCCAATCACACTTTCCTTAAAATTACAGCACTTAAAGGTAAAGTAACAACCCTTAAAGTTACAATCCTGGTTTTATATATTGTCAACCCAACTATTGTTAGTTTTACATTCCTAACAAGGGGAATGGAGTTTGCAGGAGACCATTAGTTCATTTAATTAGTGTGAAGATGTATGTTTGTGACTCTCAGAGACTCTTCTTGTACAGAGTTGCATTTGGAAGACATTGGCCTGGCAGCCCTCCAAGCCTGATAAGGTCTGTGATTGTAAATTCACCCTCGAAAAACTGTTTGTCAGGACTTTGCTGGCTTAGCTTAATAAAAAAGGATTTTTTCGGGACAAGGAGTCTGCTTTGTGATTTTGGGAAGCCTGGGTCAGAACAGCCATCACCTCCAAGGAAAGAAGCAAAACTAGTAAAAAGGAAAGCGTTCCCCCACCCTTTATCAAATTCATGAGAAAAAGAAGTGCAGAGGCACCAATAGCTCATTCCAACACTGAAGGTGGTGGCTACTTAAAAAAAGCTGTGTTGGGACAGAGGAGTCAGCATTATTTCACATGCTGAGCAAGAAGTTGAAAAGGGAGATGAAAAGAAACTCAGCGACTGGGAACGCAGCAAGATTCAATCAATCAGCAGGTATTAATTTGGAACATTTTCTAGAAATCAAGTTTAATTTGAAACCTAAATGATAAAAAGCCTTAATTAGAAAAGAGAGAGACAGCAAATAAAAAAGAAAGACTCATTAAGAACAAATCTGTATGTTTCTTGGGATTTTAATATCATTTCAACAGAATCTATGACAAGATGTTCTCCATGGGTTTTTAGTACTACAATTCCCAAAATAATTATTAATTTTATATATAAATGATTTATATAATGATTTGTTATTTGGTATATATTGTGTTTTTCTGCCATCTGCCCAGCTGGTTTACAGTATTGTTTCCTTCCATTTTTCTCACAATCCCCTTTGGCTGGCCAGTGAATTTCCAGGAAGAAGGATAGATTTTGTTTTATTCAACATATTAACTGTTGCATCACACTGATTCATTCCCGGCCAACCAATCTGAGGGACAAGTTGCCTGATGCAGAAAGTATGCAAGATGACTCTGATGGAGATATGCAGGAACTATTATCTAGGTAAAAGGGGCTGAAGCATTTAAAAAAGTTTTCCCCAAATGAGATGACCTCTGGAAGTCATATCAGAAGAAGCCACCATGGAACTATAAGAAGAAATAGGAGGTACAGCAGAAACAGACTTGCAAGATTCTGTTATTATAGCCAATTTCAGTTAAATGGGTCTGACAGCTGGGGATTTTGTAAGCTGCAGTGCCAACATATCTGAAGAGTACTAGGTTAGAGAAAACTGTTGTAAAGCAATAAGATGAATCCAAACTTATTCATATATAGGTGATCAAACCAACTGACATTAATAAAAGCAGACAATTGACTTATGTCTCATTTATTTAATTCTTCAGTTCTAATTGTGACTAAAATTGAATCCAGATATAGGGCATTTTTTTAAATTACAAGATTAATTTATTTACATTTTTATTTCTCTCCCTGTCCCAAGAAGATTGAGAGAAAATTTAATAAATGTAATTTAGTGGTTGTAATCTGATTAATCTAATATTTTATGCAAGAGATTTTTTTTTTTGTGAACTGACTGGGAAGAAATTCAAATGAGGCTAGTCAGAGACCATAAGAAAAAAAAATAGTTATCAACAGAATTGCAAATTATTGGCAAATATACACGAAAGGAAATGGTCATTGTGGCTTCTAAGCACTACATTTTAGCATTTTGGATCGAGCCTAGAAACAAAGTGACTCTTCTGAAATATTTAAAGAACAATGTAATGCGGTTTATAAACTGCACTCCTGCTGTGTTTAGCTGTTGCATTTTGTACTTGTAGTTTCAAAACCCTTGTCAAGGGCAGCACAGAGTACTGTACTGCAGAACACATTATAGTAATCTAAACGACAGTCGATTAAGGCATAAATCATGTTTACTAGATAACAGCTGTTGATTAGTTATATACTTGCCAATTTTTTAAAAAGCTCCTAGATATGATAGCTAAATTGAAACTTCATGGTCAGAGTCAGCATGTCTTTGAAAGCCACTAACTGGGTAAAACCAGTAGACAAAAGGCAGTTGCTTGGTGTGCCATCCTTGTGAACTTCTGAGAAGCAACAGGTTGAAGGAGTATTAACTCTATATTGGCAGTTAGGATAACAGGGTGTAGGAAGAGGTGAAATTCAGCAGGTTCTTCCAGGTTTGCTAGAATGGGTAGTAAATTTTCTAAGCAGTTCGGAGAACCAGTTGTTAGGAGAAATCTCCTTCTGTTTTTTTTCCACTTTACAGGGTTAATCCTGTAAGGAAGG
The DNA here is from genome assembly GCA_017656035.1 of Myanophis thanlyinensis. NCBI lineage: Eukaryota > Metazoa > Chordata > Lepidosauria > Squamata > Homalopsidae > Myanophis > Myanophis thanlyinensis. Next base: position 2,606 of record JAEANM010008347.1, on the reverse strand, counting down.
CAGGAAAGAAACATTCTGGTGTTGTTTCTAGCCTAATCTTTATTGCCCTGCTTACAGAAACTGCCCAACCAGTCACATGACTTCCCCAGCCACGCCCACCAAGCTATGCCCACAGAACCAGTAGTAAAAAAAAATTGAATTCCACCACAGGGTGTAGGGCTCTTCCTTACATCTCTGGCAATGAGATTGTATCATCCCTAAGATGATGGAAGGTATGAAACATGCTTGTTTCCACAGCTAATCTTTTAATCACACTTCAAGAAAAAGTGAGTAATGTTGCTTTCCTGACTAACAGCTTGAGTCACAAGTGATTTTTCTCAGAGCTAAACAACAGTCATTGTCCGCAACACCAGCTGCTCCAAGATTTGGCTTTCTACTTTCTGGACTGGCTTCCAGTTAATATAGCTCTCTGTTTTCTGGGTGGTGGTGGTGGTGAATGGGGGCATTCAAGTTAATAACTTGAGGGCCCCAGACAGCGCTAGAGCTTCCTTTATGGGGCTCAGGTGGCTACTCTAAAAAACAACAGTTGGATAGCAGCACTCTTTCAAGGAGAGAAATATGAGAACAACAGTGATGCGCTAGGTAAAGGTTTGTTGGTTTGTGGCACATAAATTGGAATACTGAAAGACTTCTTTCTATGTGATTGATATTTCTCCTGATAAAATAAAATAAAAAATATTTTGTTTACCAGAGACTTTCTGATATCTCTATCAGCCAACGAAGAACCATCAAAGAAAGTCCAGTTCCCCATAGCTGAATGAGAAGAGATGATCTTGCAGCAAGGATATTGGAGCTTAGCAAATTGCTGAGCATGTTCAGATTCCTCCTACATGTAGCATACAATGTTTGCATAGCAAAGATCTTGTTCTGTTTCCAATGAGTCTCTGGCTGGATTGACTTTGATCCGGTTTCTCAACTTCCTTCAGCATCTGAGCAGGTTAATCCTAATGCGGAGTTTTCATTCCCATGTCCTCCACACATAGGAAGCAGCCAATTTCAGCACTTGGACAAGTAAAGTGTATAGACGAGTCTAATGACTGGGAACTAGCTTCCTGGTTCACCAACTTCACATTTAGCAGGGAAATAATTATATTATAGTTGCATGGAAGAAGTATAATAAAATTGGATTGTTATATAAGGAGGAGGACAGCTTGCAGACTGGACAATGAACAATTTTTTTCATTAACCACACTACAAATCAAATCCAGAATATATTATCTGTCACTTTGGTACTGGCATATAGATACGTATCTAATTAGACCATACCTTCAATGAGTTTCATTTTTATTCTGCTAAGAAGGAAAGCATATGTCAGCAACTCTGAAGAAGCTTCCAGCACTGGCAATTTGGGATATCTAGACTTGAGCCTTTCCTAATATGATTTGATTGCTTATTTGTATCCTATGACTATCATTAAGTGTTGTATCTTATGATTCTTGATGAATGTACCTTTTCCTTTTACGTACACTGAGAGCCTACGCGCCAAGGACAAATTCCTTGTGTGTCCAATCACACTTGGCCAATAAAGAGTTCTATTCTATTCTTCTTTTGCTTAATAATCAGGAAGAGCTGTTCAAGCTTGGAGACCCTGCATAGCAATATTTTCAAAGGGGACATTATTGCTTGGAATTTGAGAAACCTAGAATTTCTATTGAAAGTGGCTTCATTCTGGCAATTTAAAATTTGATCCAGCCACAAAAAGGAGAAGGATATGACCTAGGATTTCCTTCTTCCCTCTATTGTTGTAACCTTCTGAAAATTGAGGCTGTCCGCGATCGATTATGCAAAAGAAGAAAAAACATGGCACACAGGTGACATTCTTTTCACATGGAAACAGAAGGACATCTGCAGTTGAAAGTAACAGATGCAACAGCTGGCATCTCTAGTGCCTAGTCAGCTGTCTCCAGCTTGATAGGTCATACATTGTCTAAAGTTTATTCTGTGGAATCAATAGAATTATTAACCCTCCGTTCCACCTGCTGGAAAAAAAAAATGAACCTGTGTTGGAGGCTACTGAGCTTTGACATTCAGATATCATCCTCCAAGCCAGGTTTCAGAATTTCCCAAGGACATCGGGCACATGATGCACTGCCTGTTTGCTTGCAATTTGTCAGCTCCTAAAAAAAGAATGATATAGTGATATCCTGGAGAATGATCAAAGAGTGAAAGTTCTTTGAAAGTCTTTAAGCAGTGCCCATGTTTAACAGACAATCTGTTCCCAGTAGGTTGAATTTTTACATTTTTTTTTCTTTAAAACAAATCATCCAAACATTGACTACAATAAAGCAATTTTCAAAAAAGCAGTGTCTACTGCTCCGTCTTTCTATTAATCTGTACATTATAACTTGTAAGAACTTGAACAGCTGAGATATTTGAAAGAAACTCTTGTTCCATATTAATGGAACATGCAGAAATCTTCTTGCTTATGTTTCTTTCTGTAACATTTTTCTTGACATCAATCAAGATTTTTTTCCCTGTTTAGGAGGTTAATATTTTGGAACACCCATTATAGGCTTAGCACCTAGGATGTTGTCACTGAACTTCCTTGGGCCATTTAGTTGCTTTGTTTTACAAACTAGACTAGACTAGACTAGACTAGACTAGAC
>JAEANM010008346.1:0-10896 GCA_017656035.1 Myanophis thanlyinensis | reverse complement strand
AAAAGTAGAAAGAAGGAAAAGGAAAGAGAGGAAAAGAAAAGAATAAAGAGAACGAAGGAAGGAAAAGGAAAGAAAGAGAAGGAGGAAAGAAAAAGTAGAAAGAAGGAAAAGGAAAGAGAGGAAAAGAAAAGAATAAAGAGAACGAAGGAAGGAAAAGGAAAGAAAGATGAGAGGGAAGGAAGAACTAGAAAGAACGAAGGAAAAGGAAAGAAAGAGGAGAAGGAAAGAAAAAGTAGAAAGAAGGAAGGAAAAGGAAAGAAAGATGAGAGGGAAGGAAGGAGAAAGGAAAGGACGGAAAGAATAAAAGAGAAGGGAGGGATGGAGGGGGCGGGGCCAGGAGGTCCCACCCACTCCCCGCCCCGCCCACCAGGTCCACTTCAGGCGCAGAGAGAGCGGCCCCTCCCCTCCCCTCCCGCCCCGCCCCTTCTCCGCCCTCTGCTGGTTTCGACGCGCTCGCCGCTCGCCTCCTTTTCCCGCTGCCCGGAAACTCGCTGGCACTCGCGGCAGCGGCGGCGGTAGCCACGTTGCCCTGGCCGGAGCGAGCGGGGCTTGCCTGGGCCGGCTGGCCGGGCGGAGAGGCGGGCGGCGGGGCGACGAGGAGAAGGAAGGGCAGCAGCCCCGCCGCGCGCCCTGAGGCGGCGCCCCTCCCCCGCCAGGTGAGGAGGCTTCCCTTCGGGTAGCCAGAGGTGGAGGGGGAGGAGGAGGAGAGAAGAGGGGACAGCGCATGCGCGGGGCAGGGACCGACCACGCCCCTTCCCAGCAGGTGGCGCCCCCTTTCCCCCCCCCCTCCGTCTTATTGGTATTGTCCATGGCTGGGTTTATTTCTCCACAACTTCTTAAACTATCTTAATTTTCTTTTCCTTTAATTCGGTGTTTCTCAAACCTTGGCCACTTTAAGATGCTTGGACTTCAACTCCCAGAATTCCCCAGCCAGCAAAGCTAGCTGCTTTAATTGATCTTTTAATTAAGGAATGAATCCTTTGGGGGGGGGGAGAGGAAGGTTTAAATCAGAGCCAGCCCCCTCCCCAGGAGAGAGAGACTGCTTTCCCCAACTTTGCCTCCTTCCTCCACTCCCACCCCCCCAATCTTGGATTCCAACTCCCATCATCCCCTGCTGGCCAGGTGGGCGCCTCCTGTCAGCGTCAGGTTGGACTGTGTATATAATTAAGCAGGATTGCAGTCTGCATAGTTCACTTCTCATTCCTTTTGGGGCTTCGGGTGCGCCTCTTCAGCAAATGTTGTTCCCCCCCAATTTTTTTTTTTTTACTTCTTAGGCTCACCTTGTGGTCCCTCATCTTACCATGAATGAGGATCCTGTGAGTTTCTAAACCCTGATGAAACTTCTGGTTAAGCCTGCTGAGAAGTTTAGTGGTGTATCCCCACTGGAATAAGAATAGGAATTGAATTAAATTAAATTGAATTGAATTGAATTATTTATTGGCCAAGTATGATTGGACACACAAGGAATTTGTCTTTGGTGCATAGGCTCTCAGTGTACATAAAAAGAAAAAATACATTCATCAAGAATCATAAGATACAACACTTAATGATAGTCATGGGGTACAAATAAGCAATCAAATCATACTAGGAAACAATATAAATTGTAAGGATATAAGCAACAAGTTATATAGTCATAGTAGGGTGGGTGTTGATGGAACGATGAGAATAATAGTAATGCAGACTTAATAGTTTGACTGTTGAGGGAATTGTTTAGCAGAGTGATGGTATTGGGGGAAAAAGCTGTTCTTGTGTCCAGTTCTTGTGTGCAGAGCCCTATAGTGTCTTTTTGAGGATAGGAGTTGAAACAGTTTATGTCCAGGATGTGAGTGGTCTTTAATAATGATGGAGAGAAAGCTGGTTTATTAGTCTCTAGTGCAGGAGTCTCCAACCTTGGCAACTTTACAACTTGTGGACTTCAACTCCCAGAATTCCTGCTGGCTGGGGAATTCTGGGAGTTGTCCACAAGTTGTAAAGTTGCCAAGGTTGGGGAGACCCCTGTCCTAGTGAATTTCTGTGATTGAGAATGGGTGGAATTTAGATCATCTTTGTTCAGCTCTACCAGGATAACATACTCAGAAAAAGAGGATGCCACAAATCCTGGCTTGATGCTGTGCTTTTGTTTACCTTACAAGGACTCTTGTTCATCAAGAAATTAGGACCAACTGCTGATAATTGGAGGCCAATTACTACAGGTAGTCCTCATTTAGCAGCCACAATTGGGACAGGCAACCCGGCTGTTAAGTGAAGTTGTTGCTGACTGAAAGGTAACCATGGTCAGGGGGTTCCTTCAACTTTGCTTTACAGACTTGAAAAGATTGTTAGTGTGAGGTTTGGTCACAAAGTTCCTTTTTCATCACTGTTAAACTGCAAACAGTCACTTATACAAGATAGTCACTAAACAAGGACAACCTGTAATTTTTACCCTTGGTACTTACAGGGTTGCTGGGAGGGAGAAAATTTCTCTACCTTGTGGGTAAAGCAACATTATTTTCTGTACAAACTATAGCCGTGTTGGACAAAAATGGGTTAAATTTATTACAGCTCTGCACAGTGTAGACATTAAATCGTCTTTAATTTCTCAAAGCAGTGTTTTGAGCTATGCATAAGCTACTGTTAACAGTGGGGATTAGAGATTTAAACTTTTAAAAACACTTTTTTGCCTGTATAATCAGTATGATTAAAGATTCTTGTAGGATTTTTTTTTTCATCTACTTCAATAGCAAGAGCCACTGTGACTTGCATCCCTGCAGGGAGTAATAGCAAACTGCATTCTTAAAGCTACACATATCGGCCATTATTTGGGACCCAGTATTAACTATTTTCCCCCCAATGGGAGAAAGAAACCATATGGTGCACCTTTCACCATTTCTGTTTGTGCATTCTTGACCTGTGGCTACCCCAAGGGCAGTGCAGTAGCCATGAATACGTTGTTACTCCTGGGTGCTATGTAATTGAAGTTATAGTAAATGTGTTTAGGAGCATAATTCAGGTGTGCTTTTAATTTAAACTGCCGCATGCTTCTATTATACCAAATAGGACCGCTTTTAAGAAATAATAGCTGGCTCTAGAAAATGCAGTAATTTACTAACATATTAAGCGGCTTTACTTGATATAATTGTCTACCTTGCTTTCTTCTTTCCCTCCTTTTTTGATACGTCTGTAACACCTGGGTTCCCATGGAAAGGCTGTAATTGGAATAACACTGTGATTCATGTTTGCCCTTTTTCGTTGTGGACTCTGCCCTCTTTGATTAGGTAACCACTTGTTTGTCTTCGGTTTGAAAGAGAGTTAACTGAATTTGCTTAGCTTTAAGGAGAGCTTTGAGATGAAGGGATAATTTGCTGCTTTGGGAGTATCGCTCGCTTTTGAATGTTAAATGTTTCCCCAGACCTTTGTGTCAAACATTGAAAAATAGCATCTTTCATTTTGCAAACACTCCAGTAAGAAAGGTGCATGAATGACACAGGAATGAAAAATGTACAGGTGAGGAAGAAGTATTTCTGATAATGTTTTACTTGAATGAGGCTAATAAAATGCACCCAAATAAACATTTCATACATAGCAAAGTATGTAGCAATTTTAATATAACGTTCCATCTGGGTTATTTTTGTGTGTGGGATAAAATAGGGTATTTCTTATGACTATGTAGTGGGGGGGGGGGGGGAATTTGCATTTGTAATTTATAATCCACAGTTTAAAAACATGGATAGACCAGTGGTGCAATTTCCAACTTTCTGATGTTCAACTTTCTTTCAACTTTTAAATCTGGTGATTTAAAAAACCTGACTGTGATATTCCCAAGTCCACGTTCTTTTTTTAAATCCCTGGTGTTAACACAGGAAATTCCTGGGTAAAGTTTGCCTTTGCATTTAGAGGCAACATAGTACGTAGTTAGTAGTTCTTTACTGAAGAGAATTTAGATGGAGCCTTAGATGGTGTGCTGATTTATAAAAACATAAATTAGAGACTGGGAAATATAAATGACTACATAACTTTTTTATAATAATTTTGGAGGGGTATCTTTGGTAACAAAGACAGCTTTATATGTCAGTAATGTTATAATTTAAATATTAATCAACCAAAGACCATAGGGTCATTTTAAGGGGAATGATGCTGCTGGCTCCCCCCTCCATTTATGCTCTTTCTGTTCCCTAAGCATTCCATTTTTTCAGAGACGTATTACAGTGGTATCACTACCTATTAAAAACTGATTAGGATCCTAATCATGGCATTTGATCTGGATGTGGTTGTGACAAGTAAATTTCCTCAAAATGAAAATGGAGGTCTGTGCTTTAACAGTTCAGAAATCATGTTTTATCAAATGATGTTGATTCAGTTGTCATTAGATTGGCCAATATGTTTTTCTGTTACACATTAGCCATCTCAGTAGTGTATATTTATGTTGGAACATGATACTTTCCTAATAAACATGGCAGCTGAAGTGAGAAACATTTAATTTCCTGCAATACAACTAACCAATAGCTGATCTTAAATGCCCTGAAATGCAGAACTGACTGCTAATTTTTATAAATTCGCACATTTCTAATATTATCTGCTAAAACTTAATGCGGCATTGTTGAGGTCTATTAGTTTATAAGATGGAAATGTATATGATGGTGATCAGACAAGTCTGAATTAAAGAAACATTGTATGTCTAGAACAGGGATGGGCAAACTTGGCTATTTTGTGACTTGTGGACTTCAACTCCCAGAATCCCTCAGCCAGCAAAAGCTGGCTGAGAGAGCAAAAGCTGGCTGAGGGATTCTGGGAGTTGAAGTCCACAAGTCACAAAATGGCCAAGTTTGCCCACCTCTGGTCTAGAATGTTGTTTTTCTTCAGTTGTGCTTGAATTCTCGAAGAGTGCCTGGACGGGTTCCTGCAGTTTTCTTGGCAAGGTTTTTCAGAAGTGGTTTGCCATTGCTTCCTTCCTGGGGCTGAGTGAGAGTAACTGGCCCAAGGTCACCCAGCCAGTTTTGTGCCCGTGGTAGAATTAGAAGGCATAGTCTCACGGTTTCTAGCCTGATACCTTCAGCACTACACCAAACTGGCAGGGTTTCTCGGAGCATAGAAAATGTTCAGCGATATCTCACTGTTTTTAAGACCATTTTCTTACCTCCACAAAATATATTAAGAGTGGCCTAATTTCAATGTTTTTTAGAAACAACGTAAGGAATTTTGAATGTCAATTTATTTATACAACTTTTCTTCTGTTCTCTATGACTCTATGACTGCTCCCTGTAACCATGCATTATTTCAATGCCCGGCAACGTCTCTACCATCTCAGACATCTGAGAGACTTTAGACTGCTCCCCCAAAGTGCTCAGGAACTTTTACTCCTGCACCATAGAGAGCATCCTGACGGGAAACATCACTACCTGGTTTGGGAATAGCACCATGCAGGACAGCTTTACAGAGGGTGGTGTGCACAGCTGAGCACATCATCTGCACCAAGCTCCCTGAACTACAACTCCATCTATAACAAATAATGGAGGACTACAGCCAGCAAGATAGTGAAGGACCCCAGCCATCCCAAAAACGGACTGTTCGCTATGATGTGGTCAGGAAAGCATCTCCACTCCCTGAAAGCCAACACAGAGACTAAGGAGAAGCTTTTTTCCATAGGCAATATGGACCCTAAACCATAAACCGTGACAACACTCAGGACTCTAACAGGAATGCCTATTTAATTACCTCATTTCCTAACTTATTCTCCTAGCTTGTCTAGACTATTCTTTTGCTCTACTACTTATGGTCACAGGCGATCGCATAAGCATTTCACTGCATATCATCCCATGTATGACTGTGTATGTGACAAATAAAATTTGAACTTGAATTTGAAAAAGGACACTGACAAAAATGAAATAATTTTTGGGGAGTCCTGTCCTGTGCTGTCACTGTAATTTTATGAATGAAGAATGTGGTTTCACAATAGAATCATAGGGATGGAAGGGGCCTCTAAAGTAGTTATTCCAACCCTTCCCCCCTCGTCTGACCTCAGAGATCTGGAATGGTATAAGAGAAGCTGTACCATCCCAGACAAATGACTGTCCAATCTCTTTTTGAAAACCTCCAATGATGGAGCACCTACAATTCCTAGAGGCAAGCTGTTCCACTGGTTAATTGTCCTCAGTTAGAAAGTTTCTCCTTAGTTCCAGGTTGGATCTCTCTTTTACAACTTTCCACTCTACTTCTTGTCCTGCCTTCAGGTGCTTTGGAAGATAGGTCAACCGCCTCATCTCTGTGACAGACCCTCAAGTACCAGAAGACAGCTATCAAGTCGCCCCCATCCTTCTTTTCATTAGGTTATACATCCCCAGTTCCCTCAACTGTTCACGATACTTTTAGCTTCCAGACCCATTAGCATCGTCGTCGCTCTTCTCTGCATTCTTTCTAGAGTCTCAACATCTTTCTGTGTCATAGTCACCAAATCTAGATGTGGTATTCCAAGTGTTACCAGTGCAGCATAAAGTGGTACTAACAGTCTACATCAGGGGTGTCAAACTCAAGGCCTGTGATGTGGTTGAATCCAGCCCGTGTGGCCGTCCTGGTCAACCCAATGCGAAGAAGAAACATGCCAGCAGTTTGGGGAGTGGCATCAAGCTGGCTATGCCCGCCCAGTTGGCCATGCCTGCCCATCCCCCTGAGGTCAACCGCAGCTCTGATGCAGCCCTCAATGAAATTTGAGTTTGACACCCCTGGTCTACGTGATCTTAATACAACAGGTAGTCCCCAACTTACAACAGTCCACTTAGTGACTATTTGAAGTTACAGCAGCACCGAAAAAAGTGATGTGACCATTTTTCACTCTTAACAACCATTGGAGCATCACCAGGAGCATGTGATCAAAATTTGGAGGCTCATATTGATGACATTTTGCAGTGCTCAGGATCGTGTGAGCCTCTTCTGGGACCTTTTGACAAGCAAAGTCAATGGGAAAGTCAGATTCACTTAACAACTGTGTTACTAACTTAACAATTGCAATAATTCACTTAACAACTGTGGCAAGAAAGGTCGTAGAATGGGGCAAAGCTCACTTAACAAATGTCTTACTTTGGAACAGAAAGTTTTGGGCTCAATTGTGATTGTAAGTTGACGACTACCTGATAGCCATCTTGAGTCACCATGTGCGAATAGGCGGCAATATAAAATAATAGTAATCCTTCCATTGATGCAGCCTAGGACTTCATTGGCTCTTTGGGCAGCTGAAAGCAAACACACAAAAATGGAAAACAATTCTAACAGCAAATGGGGAGAACATTGGTGAAGTCAACATCAGCAGAGGAATCTTCCAAGGGGACTCACACTAACAATAATCCTATGAAACACAAAACTGGGATACCAAATCTTAAGCAGCATGGCAAGATAAACTATCTACTGTACATGGATGACTTCAAACTATGCAAAAAGACCCACTGAACTTGAATCAATACTCAACACAATTCAATTGTTCAGCAGCGACATCAGAATGAACTTTGGACTTGAAAAATGTGCCATATTATCCATGCAGCCTGGAAACATGCAAAAAACTAGAAGGAACAGAACTTGGAAATGGAAGCAGCGTGAAAGCATTAGCAAAGGATGATGGTTACAAACACCTAGGCATATTGGAAGCAGATAACATCTTGAATGGAAAAGTCAAAGAGTCAACGCAAAAGGAATACATCAGGAAGGTCCGCAAAATATTAAAATCAAAACTGAACACTGGAAACATATTTAAAGCCATTAATACATGGTCAGTTCCAGTGATACGCTACCCAGCTGGAATCATCAACTGGACTTTGGCTGAACTGGAAAATCTTGACTAGAAAACACGTGAACTTTTGAATATGTACCATGCTTTACACCCACGAAGTGACATCGATTAGGCTGTACCTGCCAAGAAGAATACGGAGCAGAGGGCTATTGCAAATCCATCAAACTGTAGAAGAAGAAAAACGAGGTTTGAATGATTATGTGAACCAAAGTGCAGAAAAATTGCTCATTGTGAAAACAGAGAACATTATAAAAACAACAGAAACAGAGGCAGAATATAAGGAAAACCAGCTGGATGACAGATTAAATGGATGGAAAACCAAAGCTTTGCATGGATAGAATTTAAAAAAACATTGAAGGAAAACATAACAACTTGACATGGTCATGGCTTAAGATGGGAATCATCAAGAAAGAAACGGAAGGTTTAATATTCACTGCTCAAGAACAAGCACTACAAACTAATGCCATGAAAGTGAAGATACAGAAATCCACCGACAATCCAAACTGCCAACTTTGCAATGACAAAGTTGAAATTGTTTCACATTTGACTGCAGCTGAGTGCAGCAAATTTGCGCAAACTGATTACAAAGTTGGACATGACTGAGTTGCTAAACACTGGTCATTATGTAAAAAATATGACTTATCTGTATCCGAAAACTCATGGGACATTAAGTGGAAAAAGTTATTGAAAATAAGGAGGTGAAGATTTTGTGGGACTTTCAAATACAGATGGATTGTCATTTGGAACACAACTCGCCAGATAGCATGGTTGTCAAAAACCGAAGCATACAATTTGTTGATATTGCTGTACCAGGAGACGCCAGAGTCGAAGAAAAAGAATTAGGAAAAAAATCACAAAGTATTGCAACCTGGCCATTTGAAACTACCTGATTATGGATGAAACATGTGAAAGTGAAAACCATTGTCATTGGTGCACTTGGCACCATGCCCAAGAATTTTACAAAATACATCAAGAAAGTGCAGCGTCCTGCAATAACACCAGCGGAACTGCAAAAGCTGCGCTGCTCGGAACATCGTTTATTTTGAGAAGATACTTGCTCCGATACCTAGAATGCTGGCAACCCATATCAACCATCAGTGCCAGTCAATAATATTTGTGATACGTTTTTAAATGTTCAGTTGATTGAGCTTCATGTTTAATGAATAAAGTATGTGTAATAATAAACTTCTGTTGAGGCAGCCTAGGACTTCATTGGCTTATTTGGCAGATGCAGCACACTGTTGTTTCATATTTAAGTAATTAAGTAATTGTTCATTAGGACTCAACGATCCTTCTCAGTTACTATTGTTGAGCCAAGTGCCACCTATTTTATACATGTGCATTTGATTTTTCTTAGTGCAAGACCTTGCTTTTCTCACCGCTGAATTGCATCTAAAATTACTGTTAAATTCAAAACAGAAGCTGTTGTTTCTTGTCATTATTCTGTTTCTGGAATGAATTGTTCGTGATATATTATGCTAATGAGTGACTATCTTCTGAATAATATTTCCAAATTATATATTAGATAAGAGGATTTGTTGCTGTGCCACCTTTGAGGAATGATTAGGTATGGGAAAGTGCATCACTGTTTGGCTAGACACTCTGATTAACATTTCCAAATTCTGTTGGATAAGGAAATTTTCTTGCCAAGTAAATTTCAGGGAGTATTAATGATGAGGTAGGGCAAAGAGTGTATCTATGATTAGTATTGTATGGACAGTTTGCCATTTCCAACAATCTCTTTCATGTCTGAAGCTGCTAAAAATGTTGTATGTGGCATGATTGGGCTAGAATGAAAAAAAAGGGCCAAACTAGAAATGTGGTTGTAGGCATTGTACTTCACTAATACTTCTTAAGATGGAATAATTATTTAGGATTAAGTCTTGTAAAAGCAACCAAACTGTAATTTTCTGATAAAGATTGAATGATGTATGTATTGAAATGGGCTTTTAAAGAAAATTGTTGGTAGACACTCAGTCTCAACCCTATATTTGCTGTTTAGAAGCTAAACATTTTATTGCTAAATCTTTTCAATGAATGTGCTAAATCCTCTCTCATTTTCTTTTGTTTAGGGATTTTATATTTTAATTGCAGCAGACATGATTTGTTCAGTCTTGGTCTTTAAAATTGCATGCCAGGTTCTTTTCTGTCTTCTCTGAGCTGAAAATAATGCAGAGCAAAGTGTGACAAATTGTGTCTAGATTTCAGTGTTTAAGAGTGAAGGAATATATTTTCATGAAGATAACGTATTCGGAATGAGAGTGGGAAATATCTATAGCTACTGAAATTCATAGTCATTTTCCAAAAATTTCATTTCCAGAGTAAACAAAGCTGATAAATTAAGAGGAATTAAAAATATGTGAGTATGTTATTTTTTATATAAATCTTTGTTTATTTGAAACACTTTTGTTGGATCCTGTTCTAGTTTGATGACATTTGCAAAAGATTCTTAAAACAATATTCCTACTAAAACCTAATAATCACAATCCCCAAACGATTGGAGCATCACTTGAACACTGTGGGCATTGACAAATTCACCATCAGTCAATTGCAAAAGGCAGCTTTATTTGGAACAGCTTACATCTTGGAATGATATCTTTCTTTAACACCAACAACGGGAAAAACATCAGCCATCCCAGGTTCTTGGGAAGGACTTGATGGTTGGATGAAAATGCCAAATCCAGTCTAAACATCTGTATGACAAACCATAATTACAAATCAAGTCCAACGAGAAGAAAAAGAATGTAACAGTTCTGGAAAGAACAACATCCAGAATCAGAAAGAACAGAACAGAGGCTAGAAGATCAGTGTTAATGTATATTATTGAATAAAGTATTTACTTGGTAGAACTGCAAAGATACTGCAAAGAAATAAAAGCCTTGCTAGAAGAAGCTAGAATTGTAGAGGTAAATCAGGGGAAGTCAGCAGTAGAGGAAGCCAGCATACTTATTGAATTATTTTCATTCCCAAACCAAGAATCATCTTCTCATCTTCTCAGAAAGAACAAATCCCTCTAAAGAAGTAGAAGAATTGAAACAAAGAATGACTGATCACCTAGGACAGTGATCGGCAAACTCATTAGTCAAAAGAGCCAAATATCAACAGTACAAGATTGAAATTTCTTTTGAGAGCCACATTTTTAA
>JAEANM010008345.1:0-17079 GCA_017656035.1 Myanophis thanlyinensis | reverse complement strand
CTTCTGCCAACCTAGCAGTTCGAAAGCATGTAAAAAATGCAAGTAGAAAAATAGGAACCACCTTGGTGGGAAGGTAACAGTGTTTTATGCAACTTGGGCGTTTAGTCATGCTCGCCACATGAAAGAGTGCAGAGAAGAGAGATAAATAAAGATGATTAGGGGACTGGAGGCTAAAACCAATGGTGGTATTCAGCCTGGTCACACCGGTTCTAGCAAACCAATAGTGGCAACAAACATTCTACCCCCCACCTATCCTGGGTCCCTGCCCTATCCTGTCCTATATGCCCTTCTTTTTTTCAAACTCAACTGAATCGTGCAGAACAGCTGTTTTGCGCACCTCTGCAGCCTTCCTACTCATCTGGGCCACCTCTGGTAAGTTCAGTAGCTTCATTTTCGAAGCGCGCACTCACCAAACCGGTAGTAGTAAAACTGGTTGCATCCCACCACTGGCTTAAACATATAAAGAACAGTTGCTGGAACTGAGTCTGTCTAGTTTGATGAAAAGAAGGACTGGGGGTGACCTGATAGCAGTTTTCCAATATCTCAGGGGCTGCCACAAAGAAGAGGGAGCCAAGCTATTCTCCAAAGCACCTGAGGGAAGGGCAAGAAGCAATGGATGGAAACTAATCAAAGAGAGAAGCAACCTAGAACTGAGGAGAAATTTCCTGATAATGAGAACAACAGACTAGTGGAACAACTTGCCTCCAGAAGTTGTAAATGCTCCAGCACTGGAAGTTTTTAAGAAGAGACTGGATAACCATTTGTCTGAAATGGCTATAGGATTTCCTGCCTAAGCAGGGGGTTGGACTAGAAGACCTCCAAGGTCCCTTCCAGCTCTGTTATTCTATTCTATTCTATTCTACTCTAAATGGGGAAGAAAGCAAGGGCAGGATGTTCGTCTGTGGATGCCAAGTGAACCCGATGGGATGCCCATGAAACCACCAGGAGCTCAGCTTGATTTCAATGAGATTTTTTATCTTGTCTGAAACTTTTGGAGGGCGCATCAATGGAAAAACCCCAAATTAATACTGTCTTCCTGTGAAAACAGAACCCTACAAGAATAAGGCAACAGAATAAGTGCTTTCATCCCTCCTCTATCGCACTGGCTCCTGACTACACGTAGTCCTCGACTTACAACAGTTCGTTTAGTGAACATTTGGAGTTACAACGACCCTGAAAAAAATGACTTATGGCTTAAGTTTTTCACACTTACAACCGTCGTAGCATGCCCACAGTCACATGATGAACATCCAGACTCTTGGCAACAGACTCATATTTACAACGGTTGCAGTGTCCCATAGGGTCAGGTGATCGATCCTGTTTTGCGACCTTCTGAGAAGCAAAGTCCATGGAGGTGGCCAGATTCCCTTAACAACCATTTTATTAACTTAAAAACTGCAGTCGTTCATTTAATAAGCTTGGCACGAAAGATTGTAAAACGGGGCAAAATTCACCTAACAAATGTCTCACTTAGCAACAGAAATGTTGGGCTAAATTGTGGTCGTAAGTCGAGGACTACGAGTACTTCAACAGAGCTTACTAGCAAAATGATCCCTGATAGGCTGGAACAAGTTTTAGTACTATTGTAACTAAAATAGTAGTTTTACTATTATTTATTATTTACTACTAGAGTAAATAACTTGTAAACTTGTTTACAAGTATTTACTACTCTAGTAAAACTTCTTCCAGACTATTAGCCTGTTTTGCTACCATAGTAACACAAGTAATACAATTCATACTATACATGAGTTGACTATATGCACCGGTAAGGACCTGCAAGACATTTTCTATATACAATACATTTGTATATAGAAAATGTATATAGATACATTTGCTCACGATGGAGGCAAACAGAGAAACAATTAAATCAGAGGTGCCTCTCTCCATCTCTCCTGAGATGAAAAAAAAAATCACAAACTGCATCGCGTGGATGTGATAGCAATTTCCTAAGGGAAATATTAAAAAGGCAACATCAGTAAAGGCAACGTTGCAAAATATGCACTGCAGTTCCTTTACCAATGTCTGCTTACTTTGATTTAAAAAAAATAATAGTTTGCTACAGATAAAAATAGTTGGGATAATTTAATAGGTTAAATCAGGTCTTAGTTCTGCCGACACATTTTTCTCCCCCTGCATTTCTAAGTTTAGCAACCACAAATTATCCAGCTGTGATAATTTTTTTCAAGAATAAAACCTTGCTGGTTTCTACGACAATATTTGCATGAACTAAAGATTAAAATTGTTAAAAGTAAAACGAGAGTATAAAGTTGGTTTATTTGATCAAGGTTAAAATAATTGAAAGAGGTAAATGTAATTATACTTTTAAAAGCTGATCTTTTATGCTTATAGATAAAGGATGGGATGTCAGATGAAGAGATATCTGTTTCTAACTTTAGGAAGCGTTTATAGCTTTATGAAGAGTTTACGAACTTAACTGCGAAATCTATTTCTAACCTAATGAAAGTTACTAAAAATTCTGTGCCTCTAATAAAGACTTAAAGTCACTTCTTCATATATTTTGAATATATATTCAAAATATACTATATACTGCTATCTATCCGCCTTCCATTGAGGACCTCTGTACTGCATGAATCAAAAAGAGGGCTGTGAAACTATTTACAGACCTCTCACATCCTGGACATAAATTGTTTCAACTTCTACTCTCAAAATGATGCTATAGGGCAATGCACACCAGAACAACTAGACACAAGGATAGATTTTCCCCCAGTGCAATCACTGTGCTAAATAACTAATTCCCACAACATTGTCAAACTATTTAGTAAGGCTATATTTAGTAAGGCTTCATTCTTCTCCTTGTTGCTTGTATTTTTACAATTTATATTTTATTTAGTTTCCTAGTATGATTTATGTTGATTCTTATTTAGTATCCTATGATTATCACTAAGTATTGTATCTTATGATTTATGATGAATGTATTTTTATGATGACTATGATTTATCACTTATTGCTTTTATGTACACTGAGAGCTTATGCACCAAAGGCAAATTCCTTGTGTGTCCAATCACACTTGGCCAATATTCTATTCTATTCTATTCTATTATATTCTATTCTATTCTATTCTATTCTAATTCCTTTTCTTATCCTTTTTCTTCTTTCTAATCTCTTCTCTTTATTTAACTTTAGTTTGTATCCATTTTTACTACTGCAATCCAAATCCTTAATAGAAATTATATACAAAAAGAATGAAACTTTCCACGAGCAAGACGTTACCAAAGGCCTGTTTTATAAACCTAAGTGAAAAATTATATTCCCAACCAAACTTGTACAAGTTCTCTTGTCTGATGGCAAATGACACTTCACAATGGCCTCCAAGCCGCTGTGCAAGTGCATTCCGGAAGAAAAACTTCCCCTCAGCAATGTATTGGCAGGAGAACCAACATCCTTTACAGATTTCAATTTGAATTAGCCCTATATAAACGTTACCTCGTCTCGCCGTGTGGGCATCCATGGCCGAGTGAGGAGCACGGTATCTCCCTGGATGACTGCCAGATCCCCCACCAGGGTGGCATAGGGGAAGCCTTCATCTGCCGCCAGTTCAATGACTTGCAGCCCTAGCTTCTGGCGCAGGATACCAGTATAGACCCCGTACTGTCGGTGAGCCTTGGCTAAGTCCACCGGATCAGGCCCACTGTCAGATCCATCTGCTGTGGTCTCTGCTGTGGCAAAGGAAGAAGGAATGCAGCGGACGATGGCGTGGGTGTACTTGCCAAAGGAGGAGACACTGGCCATGTTCTGCAGGAAAACAGAAGAGATACAGCCATTAGGATGAAATGGGCCTCATTTTTCAGTCAAATATGAGTCCCGCATCAACAGATCTTCTGCAGCGACCAGCAATGACTAATTCTGTACCTAAAACAGTAGGAAGCTCTATTGTTGGCCACAAAGAGTTTAATTTTGGTCAAGCCAAGTGGAAAAAATTGCAAGATTAATGCAAGATTTCATAGATGACTCACACCAGCAGAGAGCCTAAGTCTACTGGGAAGGCAACTATATTTTTTGGATACAAGAATATTCCCTCAGTAATATTTTGAGAAATACTAATGGACCGAGCTGAAGCAAACAATAGATGGAGCCACTCTTTCTAAAAATAAGTGGAAATACCTATTTTCTTTCCCTCTGTTTTTTCTGTTATTTGTTATAGCTAGTCTTCAACTTACAACCCTCAATTTAATGACCGTTCGAAGTTACAATGGCACTGGGAAAAAAAACTTGACCATTTTTCAGTCTTATGACCGTTGCGGTATCCCCATGGTCACATGATTTAACATTCAGATGCTTGACGACTGACTCACATTTATGACGGTTTGCAGTGTCCTGGGCCCATGTGATTCCCTTTTGCGACCTTCCGACAAGCAAAGTCAATGGGGAAACCAGATTCACTTAACAACTATGTTAATAAACTTAACAACAGCAGTGATTCACTTAACGACTGTAGTAAGAAAGATCGTAAAATGAGGGAACACTAAATTAACACTGCCTTGCTTAGCAACATTTGAACTCAATTCTGCTTATAAGTCAAGAATTACCTGTATTCTGATAAGCAACAAAAGCCAGTGTCTGAAGCAAAGATATTTCAATCCTTGGCCATTTACTCAAGATATTTTGCTTCAAGTTTAAGACCTTACATTTCTCAAGAGTTCCCAAGAACTGAGTCTCAGCATCTTCCTACCTAAGTTACCTTATTTTTCAGCATATAAAACACACTTTTTCCCTCCAAAAAACGGGATGAAAATGTCTGTTTGTCTTATACAGAAAATGTTGCTGAAGCCCTGCCCACCCATCGGTCATTTTTGTTTGCTGCCGTACACCCTGTTTTCGGGCCTTTTCCCGGCCCATTTTCGAGGCTTTTTTGGAAAACGGGCCCCAAAAAGTCTCAAAAATGGGCCCCCAAAGCCTCAAAAACAATCCCCAAAAGCCTCAAAATTGGGCTGCAAAAAGCCTCAAAAATATGCCCTAAAAGCCTCAAAAATAGGCCCCCAAAGCAATCCCCAAAAGCCTCAAAATTGGGCTGCAAAAAGCCTCAAAAATATGCCCTAAAAGCCTCAAAAATGGGCTCTATAAGCTTAAAAAAAATCCCCAAAAGCCTCAAAATTGGGCTGCAAAAAGCCTCAAAAATATGCCCTAAAAGTCTAAAAATCAGGCCCAGAAAGTCCTTAAAAACAGTCCCCCAAAGCCTCAAAAACAGGCCCCAAAAAGGCCTGAAAATGGGGTGCACAGAGGCCAAAAACTTTTTGTTGTTGTTTTCCTCTTCTAAATCTAGGTGCATCTCATACTCAGGTGCGTCTTATATGCCGAAAAACACAGTGTGTGACAACACTGATATATTTTCGGTGAAATGGACTTGGCCCATTCTCTAGAAGCTAGGAAATTTTCTCAAGAGCTGGGAGAGTTGTGTTCATCTCCCACCTGGCAAAAAGGGTTTGGGGATAGCAAAGTTGAGAAGAATGCAATTGTTTTGTCCATCTCCTTCAAATGATGTTTTCAGGAAGGGGGAAATTTAAGAGCTCATTCAGCTCCAGATCGACAGTCCCACCAGTTACAAACTTCCTGAGAGGCTCCTCCAAAAGGCCAATCAATAATATCAGAAGATTTCAGCTATCAAACCAATTAGATTCCTATGTGCAAAAGAAGCCAATGAAGAATCAAATGAGCTGCCCAAGGGAGAGGCTGCCAACTTATGGACATCATCCAATTGATCGAAAGTTAGCTCAGGGTTTCTACCAACCTCAACAACCTTAGGATGTGTGGACTTCGTGTGTGGACCTTACGTGTGGGATTTCAACTCCATGCTGGCTGGATAATTCTGAGAGATGAAGTCTATACATCTTAAAGCTGCTGAGATTTGAGAAGCCTTCAGCTAAGAGAGCTGATGTCAGGCTATACTCCAACTATTCCACTGTTGGAGACAGTCAGTTTGCTTCCAAAGATAAAAATACCAGCCAAATATCCCATCCATTTTTTAAAAATGACAACTTAGGAGAGAACACATTCCAAGACACGGCAGGCAGGCAATGCCAGGCAATCTTGAGAGGCTCAGTACAAATCTCAGCGGGTCAATACGCACGACTTCCACAACCCAAAAATACTCTTGCCATCTTCTGAAACTAGTAGGATTAGAACAATTTATGCTGGTTATTCAAACCTGGTCTGATGAATGTTGTACAGTAGCTATCTTGCAAAGATCCGCCTCTCCTTGGGGCAGAGCTCAATACTCTTTGTTACAGAAAGCTAATTACAGCTATTGAACCTTTTGCCTTATTTGTCCCAAAGGTGCTTTTTCAAGAGGCAACTGGATTTTTTGGTTTTTCTTTGGAGACATTTCGCTTCTCCTCCAAGAAGCTTCTTCAGCCTCTTGAAAAAGCACCTTTGGGACAACCACGACCTGGATGACTGAGAATCTCCATAGACAATTAGTTGTGCCTTATTTGTTTACAAGTAATCCTCAACTTATAAACCGTGTATATCTATATTATATGTGTGTGTGTGTGTGCATAATGGATATTTTTTGAGAGTTGAATGCAACAAAATTTCATTTTAATGTATGCTGATTATAGCGTACATCTAAAGTGACAATAAAGTTTTATTCTACTCTATTCATTTGGTGACCATTTAAAGTTACAACAGCATTTGGAAAAAAAGTGACTTACGACCATTTTCCATACTTCAACGTTTGTAACAAACCCGGGGTCACGTGATCCAAAATTTGGAAGCTTGGCAACTGGCATGTATTTATGACGGTTACTGAATCCCGGGGTCATATGATCCCCTTTTGTGATCTTCTGATCAGCAAAGCCAATGGGGAAGCCGAACAATCATGTTACTAACTTAACAATTGTGACAATTCATTTAACAACTGTGGCAAGGAAGGTCACAGAATGGAGCAAAAGACACTTAACAACTGTCTTCCTTAGCAGCAGAAATTCAGCTTCAGGACATGGGTTAGGGAGATGCTAGGAGAATGGACAACAGTGTAAGTTTTCAAGCTTATGTCTCAGTGATTGCTTCTGTTTATTATGGAGGAGAATACAATACAGAATGTGAATAAGAATCGGAAGAGAGTCTACTAGTTCAACCTCCCTGCTCAAGCACGAGGCCCTTAAACCTGTCAAACAAATGACTGTCCAATCTCTTCTTAAAAATCCAGAGAGAAAATGCACCCACAACTTCTGGAGGCAAGCTATTCCTCTGATTAATTGTTCACATTGTCATGAAATTTATCCTTATTTCTAGACTGGATCTCTCTTTTATAATCTTCTACCCATTACTTCTTGTTCTGCCCTCAAGTGTTTTGAAGAGTAGGTTGAGCCCATCTTCTCTTTGACAGCAACTCAAATGAACAGAACAGAATACTTTATTGGCTGATTGGACAGACAAGAAATTTGTCTTTAGTGCATATGCTTTCAGTGTACATTAAAGGAAATGGTACATACGGCAGGAATCATAGGATACAACATTTAATAATAGTCATACGGTACAAATAAGCAGTCAGATCATACTAGGAGACAATATAAATCGTAAGGATAACAAGCAACAAGTTATAGCCATAGTGGGGTGGGTGGGTGATGGGACGATGAGAATAATAGTAATGCAGACTTAATAAATAGTTAGACAGTGTTGAGGGAATTATTTGTTTAACAGAGTGATGGCGTTCAGGAAAAAGCTGTTCTTGTGTCTAGTTGTTCTTGTGTGCATTGCCCTATAAATACTAGAAGGCTGCTATCATGTTACCCCCTATTCCTTCTCTTAGTTCAACTAGACATACCGAGTTCCTTCAACTGTTCATCATGTTACGGTCTCCAGTCCTCTAATCATCTATTGCTCTTCTTTGCATGCTTTTTAGAGCCTCGACACCTTTTCGTGCTGACCCTAGCTGTAGGGAATCAGCACAAAGAACCAGCCAACACCCCCGCTCAGCCCCCCAGGAAAAGAAAGCCTCACCTGGCGAGGATTTAATTAGCTCATCTAGGATGAGCTTTCTATGGCAACTGCCCACTTGAGTGCACTAACAAGATCACAAGCAACCAATCAATCAAGATGTCCCAGTAATGTATTCACAGACCACCTCCACACATAGACCCCACAAAAAAACCCGATTGCATTGTTGTCTTGTCTAAAGATCCTGATCACAAAATACTCATTTTGCAGAAGACCACCGGATGAATTGTGTTCTTTTCTGTGGTGTGCATTCATTCATTCATTCATTCATTCCCTCCAGTTTTGCAGAACAGCCAAGTGTGCCATTCAGTAGCGTTATTTTATATCTATCCCGATTCTACAGCCCTTTCGGCATACATCAAGGCCATATCGTAAATATTTCAAGAAATGGGAAGGAGGTGACTACAGTGTAATTACACGCTCACATTTACACAAATCCCACCCGTATAATCCTGCAATTATACATTCTCCCCAGCCTCTTGAACCAAAGGAAACTCATTTCAACATGAAGGAAAAAGAATTGCCCAGTTTACTTCATGTTCACCCATATTTTTGAATTAATTTCTTATTCCTGAAAGCGCTTTCTGCTCAGCTAATTTTCTCCGGCAGCTTCAAAAGGGTCAAATTCATTCCATTGAAGATACAACTCAAGTTGGCTAATTCCTTCCCGGTTTCCCTGAGTTAATCAATGGATTAAGTTAATTGCTTCTCTGTGTCAAGCATCCAATTAACAAACACACTCTTTTAATCCCTATATTCCCAAACTGTCTGAAAGTTAATGAAAATTAATTTTTAAACAAGATATGGAATGAAAGGGGCTTATTGCATTGATAGATAGAGCCTTGAATTTCGTTGGATTAAAATCTCCTTGTTCTATTTTGCTCAAAAAGGAAAAGGGGATATAGACTGTTCAACATTGTCCAACCAGAAATTAGAATGTGTGGAAATGAACAGATTGACATTGGAAATTAAGGAAAAAGAACAAACTGAATATCATATGATATGGGAGGTATTTTACCAATAGTTAGATAATAAAAATAGGAATTAGAAATATGGAATTTAATGAAGATCACTGAAGTAAAGGAGAGTTGTTAAAGAAGTAGAGAAAAAACTATTATAACTATTATTATTGTAAGCTTTATGGAATATTAACCCAATGAATATCATATTGTAAACTATAATTATTACTAAATAAATTGTTTGTACCCAGATGACACACTGTTAAATGGAAGAGGGAATTTTGATGTGTAAAAAAAAAATAAATTAAAAAAACAAGAAACATTGTCCAACCAGAAATTCATCAGATGGTTTTCTTTTCATCACCTGGTTTTCTTTTCTATCATTCTCTTTGCAATGCCATTAACATGCAGTCCTAAAATCATAGTTTGTAACTTACGTGCTCCTCCTCTTTTCTTTTATTCAACCAACCAAGAAAACACTGGAAACTTTTGATTCAATTCTTTGTTCTTGGAAAGCTAGGCAACTCTTATTATGAGCTAGGAGTGAAGCACAAAAGGCAGCCTGTAACGAAGGGGGCAAGAGGTGAGCCCTCAACCCCCAAATCCTTAGACAGCCAGAGAATTTCCATTATTGGACATTTGCTGTCACTGAAATGGGGCGGGCGGGGGCGGGGGGCAGAGGGAAGATGTGGTACCAAAACAAGCATCCTAAAACAGACAGTTCCAAGCAGGTCTATAGCAAATGAACTCCAGAGAATTTCAACCCTGCTTGGAAATACCATATTCCAAAAAACAGTCAAAATAGCTTTGATCAATGTTAGGTACACTTTATTAGCAGAATCGGATTCATTTGAGATCAGAATCACAACCAGAGAAGTGGAAATGGTGCTAACGTGAAAGTATCTTGTGGAAGTGTCGCTAAATGTCTATGGAGATTCTCAGTCATCCAGGTTCATGGTTGTCCCAAAGGTGCTTTTTATTTTTCAAGAGGCAACTGGACTCCCTGGTTTTTCTTTGAAGACGTTTCACTTCTCCTCCCAGAAGCTTCTTCAGCTCTTCTTCTTCAAAGAAAAAAAAACCCAGAAAGTCCAGTTGTCTCTTGAAAAAGCATCTTTGGGATTATCTTGTGGAAGACGAGTTGAAGTCACAGCTGCTGGGAATTTCTCCTTCGACTTTCCAGGTTTGAAAGGAAACAGATGGTCAAATTTTGAAGTTCAAAGTAACAACGGACTGTTAAAAAGTGCGACTTACGACCACTGCTGCATCCCCATGGTCAAAAATAGGACACTTGCGACTGGCTCCAATTTAGGACGGTCGCAGTGTCCCAGGGTCATGTGATCACCAGAACAACCAAAGTCACTGGGGAAACCAGATTCATTTAACCACCGTGTTACATGACTGAACGACTGCAGTGATTCACTTAACAGTGGCAAGAAAGGTCATAAAATGGGGCAAAACTCACATAACAACTATCTTGCTTAGCAACAAAATCTTTAGGCTGAATTGTGGTTGTAAATCAAGAAGTACCTGCATGCAATTGCTATACCTCAGGTTGTCCCAAGGGTGGTTTTTTCAAGAGGCGACTGGACTTTTTTGTTTGTTTTCTTTGAAGACTCTTCGCTTCTCATCCAAGAAGCTTCTTCAGCTCTGACTGGATGGTGAGGGATCCTTCCATTCCATGCCATTCAGTCAGAGCTGAAGAAGCTTCTTGCGTGAGAAGCGAAGCATCTTCAGGAAAAACAAAGAAAGCCCAGTTGCCTCCTGAAAAAGCACCTTTGGGACAATCATGGCCTGGATGACTGACTTTTACCTCAGATTTTTTTTCCCCTTCCGTTCAGTGCTGTCTGATTCTCGGAGGCTACCTGGACAAGTTTTCTTGGCAAGGTTTCTCAGAAGTGGTTTGCCATTGCCTCCTTCCTGGGGCTGAGTGAAAGTGGCTGGCCCAAGGTCCAACCCTACTGGCTTTGTGCCAAAGGAGGGAGGGATTAAACTCGAGGTCTCTCCATAAGCCTCAATTGCTCGGTTAAGAAAGGCCTTGTTGCCTTGGACCTAACATTCCTAAGCACAAGCATATTTGATACCCACTGCATATTTGGCCAAGCAAAAGGACAAGGATCAGCCATAAATTCTCCTATTTGCTGTGTTAGGGTTAGGTCAACAGTGGAAAAATAAATAAGTCCTTGCCAGTATTAATGCTAACTGAGAATTGCAAGAGGGAACAATTTCTCAGCCTTCGGTAGGACAAGCTCTCTTTTGTTCAACCACTCGGAGACCAGAATGCTTTGTTAGCAGGCAAAATATGTGGTGGTTCCTACGAGGCGTGGTGGCTGCCGACAGACAAACTCTCTTCTCCCCACAACACCAAATGAGGGAAAGCTGTGAAAATTATCCCTCAAACGTGCAGCAACATTTCACGCAGAGAGTGCTACCCTTGCAAAATGCTTTTTTACGAGGCTGGTCATCAGGAGTCAAATGTTCCAGGTTAAAAAAACAAACAAAGAAACAACCTTTTAACCCATTGAGAAGATATCTATTAAAAAGAGACATCTTCATTCTTTTTTCTTTTTCTTTTTTTTTGGCTCCCGTAAAAATAAAATAACTAGAAGCAAGTTTGTTTTAAAAGATGGACACGTGTCTCATTGTAGAAAGAAGCGCAGGCATGCCCGGTTTTTTTTAAGTGATAAGAATTGCTTCTTTCAAAAAAAACCATGAATACTGTAGATTAATTGAATGATTAACATCTCGTTAAAATAAGGGTGTGGGTTGTTTTTTTTACTGTTTCCAATGAAGCAACAGCCTTAACTTTTTTATTGGTTTGAAAAACAAGACTAATTGGGACCTAAAAAACCTACCCTATGCTGGTAATCTCTACAGCAAGCCATGGTTTGAATAACCTTTGTGAGCTAAATAAACTATAATCGACAGGATTTTCACTAAGACTGGTTTAACAAACCATAGTTGGTGTATTCCCACAGCTCCTTTGGAGGGAAGGTGGAATATAATCTATTTCAAAGACAGGGATAAAAATTGCTAGCTGAGAAAGACATGGTCCTGTTATGTCAGTGGCCCCCAACCTTTTGGGCACCAGGGGCCAGTTCCGTGGAGAAAGTTTTTCCCACAGACCAGAGGGGCCGCACTTTTTTTCAGTGGTCATAAACATTGATTTTCCGTAAAAACATCGTGAATCATGGTCATGTGACCACAAATTGCTACAAGCTGTCATAAATATGATCTGATTGCTGAGTGCCCAAATGCAATCATGTGACCATGGGAATCAGAACTTTGTCAGAACTTTTGAACCAGGTGAAAAGTACCTTTTTAGGGATCCGTTGTAACTTTGAACAGTCATCAAGTGATCGGTCATAAATCAAGAACTACCTGGACACCGATCAAGTAATGGATCAAAGAAAAGTATATCTCTACCAGTAGAAGAAAGTATGTATAGCTCAGGGTTGAACTGTGAAATCCTTGGTGCAAGCAAATGATCAAGCTCAGAAAAGCACCAAGGACTCCACCAGAAAATCCCTACTGAAAATAAAATAATTTTTAAAAAAGAACTGTTGAAATGAATTTAAGAAACAAGCATGAGACTAGCTTGTAACAAGGCCAGACAATGCTGGGCTGAACTCAGATGAAGATTTTGGCCTAAGGTTCAAACATATCCTTACCTCAGTATTTGAAAGAGGGGCTGAATTCTAGGAAATTGTAATATTTGTAAGCCGCCCAGCATCACCAAAGGATGGCATACCAAGCTAATTAAGTAAATAAATATTAAATTTCCCACAAGGCTCCATAAGAGGCTGGGGTCAAAGGCCACACTAAACCAGGATCAGTAACTGCACTTGCGTAAAATCACTAACCTGGTTCAGTATTTGGTGGATTAACCTGTTGTGAAAATGCAGCTCATTTCAACTATTCATGATACAGCAGGTGTGGGCAACTATGACCACTTTACAACCTGTGGACTTCAACTCCCAGAGTTCCAGAGTCAGCCATGTCAGGGTAGAATTAAACAGCAGTTCCAAAAGACCTAGGAGGTGATTAGCATTGCTGAAAAGATATGATTGCTTCATGCTCACTGGGCCAGGAGAAGCGTAGCGTTGCGTTGCGTTGCGTTGCGTTGCATTGCATTGCAGACTTAGTATTGGAATCAATCTTTTCTTTTCCCCAACTAAAGATTTACACAGTGCAAACTTCATTTGACCTCCACCATGCTTTTGGGTGCAATAAAAGCTGCTATTTGTCGCCTTTTAAAGCCATTCATGACATCGAGCCAGTGGGATCACCCTTCTCCGTTTCCACCCATCCCATCAGATTCATGTCTCTCAAACTTGGTGACTTGTGGACTTCAACTCCCAGAATTCACGCTGGATAGGAAAATTCTGGGAATTGAAGTCCCCGCACTTTAAAATTGCCAAGGTTGAGAAATACTAATTAGATTGCTGTTCTTCCTGCCTCCCAAGGTTAGTCTCACAGCCCATTACAATCCCCAATGGTGGGCAGTGCAGAAGAGTTCAATCCAATCAAAGAGGCACCATCCAGATCCCACTCATCAGGGAATGTCATCTGATTAGGACCTTTGCATAGATAGATGCCTGCTCTCCAGAACACCATATGTCCCTGGAACCTGGTTGGCTTCAAACTTGCTGGCTTTCCATAAAGTCTTCAAAGTGTGCCTGTTTTCCCAAACTTGGGGACTCAGGATGCTAATGAGGCCTGCAAGATGGATAAGTTACTTATGAGGACCACCACTGACTTGGCTACCCTGATGTACATTTAGCGTTGTTCCATTGCATTTGAATTTTTAACCCTGTAGTAGCTGCTCAGGGTCCCTATTGCAATGGGGGGAAACCGTACAAATTGACATAAAGATATAAATCAGGAGCGACAACTTAGCAGTGAAGTAAGACACGCGCACACACACACACACACCCCAAAAAAATGCCTACAGCCACATAAGGCTCAAAATTCATTGATACTGTATACTGATCGCTTTTTTTTTTTTAAAGTATGTTTTCAGTTAATATGAGAGATTAGAGAAGGAAGCAGCCCCACAAATGGCCTCCTAAAGCGAATGGCCCTTATCTCGGTCTCGTGAGCCCTTTCCAGACAAAACAGTCGCAAAAAGAGCTTGCTTTGCAACTCAGCTGTTTTGGCAAAAAAAAAAAAAAAAAAAAACCCGAGATTCCTTGCAAAGGCAAAAACCTTTCAGCTTAGGAATCTTGACATCTCCACAGGCCTGCACAACGCCCACACTTGCACACACACACACACATTTTCCTCATGGCAAGCTGAACTATGGAAGTCACCGACGGAGGTCAGCAAGGGTCAGTATGGGTGGTCCCTGTACAGCTGGACTGTTTAGAAAAGGAAACTGTGGTCCTCCCGGAGCAGAAAGAATTCTGGCTAAAGGGAGCAGTCAGGATATACTACTAAGGCAGGAGGGGAAACTGTGATATATATATAGATATAGATATAGATATAGATATAGATATTCTTTAAAGTTTATTGTCAGAGGAAGACGGAACAAACCCAGAAGGGAACAAAAGGAAGACAACAGGATGAGTGAATTCAAACAGACAGAACCACCCATCCCACAACATCCTCTGTAGAATATAATGAGAAATCAGGGTTTGGTTTGGGAACAGAGACCCAAAAATGGCCCCATGTCTTTCAGAGGATCTCATGTAGGAAAGTCTGTGGTATGAGAACAGGAGGCAAGTGCCGAGAATGTTAAGCAGTCTTGTGGTTTATAAAGGAGGCAGAAGGTGAAACGGAAACTTCCTCCCACTGAGGTTTATCCAGCTGTTATCCGCGCAACCAAGATTGGGGAAAGAAGCCATAGAAGATAGAATCACAAGGCCGGAAGGGACCTTGGAGGTCTTCTGGTCTTCTAGTTCAACCTCCTGCTCAAGGCTGAAGACCTTACGCCAGAGGTCTCCAACCTTGGCAACTTTAAGACTTGTGGACTACAACTCCCAGAATTCCTCAGCCAGAAAAGCAAAGCCAAGCTGGCTGAGGAATTCTGGGAGTTGAAGTCCACAAGTCTTAAAGTTGCCATGGTTGGAGACCCCTGCCTTATACCATCCCGGTCAAATGGTTGTCTATAATCTATTTTTCAAAAACCTCTAGTGATGGAGCACCCACCACTCCAGGAGATAAGCAATTCCATCGATTAATTGTTCTCACCGTCAGAAAATGTCTCCTTACTTCTAGGTTGGATGCTTAGATGACCAGAAACCTTAGATTCCAGGTTTAACCGCCCCAATGACAAGAAAAAGATCCCTGGGTCAGGATTTTTAAGGTGAGCGAGTCATCTTGATGCCGGGAGAACATTGGATGCAACTCTGCTCCGCCCTGCTTTTTCTCTCCTTGATGTGATTCCAAGTTTTATACACAACACAGAAAGAGAAAAACACCCACCCACCCCACAGGTGACAAGAATTGACTTTCAATCTTGTCAGCACATTAGACCTCATCTTAAAGGCTCCTTCTCCAGGGCCAGCAATTAAGATGGAACCATTATTATGGACTTTGCAGGGTTTTCTCAGTGATGGCCCCATGTCTTTGCAACGCTAAGATTTAGGGGGTCCTTAATCACTTTTCCTTTCAAGACTCCCCTCAACCGATTCTCCTTTTCGCAGAAATGTTTATTTCCAGGCATTTGTTCAGATATGAAATTAATACAATTCTTTGTCACATCTTCCCTATTTCCTTTGAGAAAACGCAGCCCTCTTCTCTCGCCAAACGTGCAAAATATTTAAAATTGAGGATTTTCAACCCTTGTAACTTCTCATTGACCTTTAACCCCAGCGCAACATAGATTTTTAAGTCTCCTGCTTAAATCTGAAGGGGCTTCTCTGAATCTGCATTGTTCAAAATGCTCTGCCATTCTTGATGGTAGGGGACTTGGACAGAGATACAATTCTGTATCCAAAATTGCATTAAAGAACCACTCTTTATTAAGTTGCATACTTATACATATTTACTGATTTGTTTTGCCAAAGGACCCAGCAGGGCAGTCGCCTAACTAAAACCTCCATGGTGCCAAATAAACTCTTCCAA
This sequence comes from Myanophis thanlyinensis, assembly GCA_017656035.1. NCBI lineage: Eukaryota > Metazoa > Chordata > Lepidosauria > Squamata > Homalopsidae > Myanophis > Myanophis thanlyinensis. The sequence continues at coordinate 1,099 of JAEANM010008345.1, read as the reverse complement.
GTTATCTGAGTAACAACTGTGATGGTCTCATTCATTGTTTCAATGTCAGACAGGTATAATGATTAGGTTAATATATTTCTTTAAGCTATGGATTACTTAATTTATGGTTTGCTGAGAAAGCCAGTCTCCTGGTCCATACCTAACGCTGTGCCCCTAAACCATGGCTTACTTATTACAGTGACTAGTTCCCTACATTATTCTAGGCCTGTGTTGGCAAACCTATGGAACGCGTGCCGAAAACAGCACGCCAAACCATCCCGCGAGCCACGCACAGCCCTGCTGGCTCCTCATCCTGTTCTTGCTCATCGTCGTGTGCTGGACAGCTGGCTTTCGGTGCGCAGGTGCACTGAAACCTGGAAGCGCAGCATCCCAGCGTGCACACATACTCCAAGAGCAAAACATCTGGTTTCCGGTATGCGCATGTGCGCTGGCCAGCAATTTGTAGTGCATGCATGCGCACCAGGAAGCAGACTGCTGGCTCTCGGAACACGCATGCATGCTGGAACGCTGCGCTTCGGGTTTCGGCGTGCCAGCTAGTTGGCGCGCAACGGTGTGCAAGAGTGGACCCAGCAGGGCTGTGTGCAACGGTGCGCAAGAATGGGATGAGGAGCCAGCGGGGCTCCGTGTGTGTCGCAGGATGGTTTGGCGTGCCCTTCCGGCACAAAAGCCGGCATATGGTGATGTAAAAGGTTTGCCACCACTGTTCTAGGCCAAACAAATGATAATATACTTTAACACAATACTGAGGTATGGTGGTTAAAATGCAGTATTGGTGGCCAACTCTGCTGTCAGCAGTTCGATCCTGACCAGCTCAAGATTGACTCAGCCTTCCATCCTGCCGAGGTTAGTAAAATGAGGAGCCAGATTGTTGGGGGCAATATGGTGACTTTGTAAACACCTCAGAGAGGACTGGAAAGCACAGTGAAGTGGTATAGAAGCGGTATAGAAGTCTCAGTGCTATTGCTATAATCCGGAGGGGTCTAGGCCAGGGGTGGGCAATTACGGCTCCTTCATGATTCGTAGACTTCAACTCCCAGAATTCCTGAGCCAGCATGGCTGGCTCAGGAATTCTGGGAGTTGAAGTCCACAAGTCATGAAG